>NC_051167.1:102087831-102287831 GCF_013339725.1 Rhipicephalus microplus | reverse complement strand
TTTTTTTTTCGCTTTATTATTCGAACTGCCATTGCTTACCGCAGATGCAGCCTCGTCGGAAGCAGCCTCGATCATCCCTGGTCGAGTTTTCTGTGCATTCTTTGCCAATTGGACACGGAGAAATGCATCCTGCGCAAACATAGAGGCGTTAGAGAAAGCGTACTTGGTACTTGGTACGAACACACGAAAAAGAAGTATAAAGGACGCTTATTGTAACACATGATGGTCTAGATCGGGGGTCTCGCTTACGGAAACCAGCCCGTGCATGAGCGTCTTCGTGCTTTTAGATATATTTTCTGAACAACGATCATGAATGTTCAGTTTTGTTATGCGGTACCTTGCCAATATTGATTAGTAATGACTTGAGGAGCTTTTTTTTCAAAATGTGTTTAATTAAGTACCAAAACTTTCTTAAATAAAAGTGTATTGGCACATAAATTCTCTCAACTTCCACCTAAATGAATATTAACTGATCAGTAATTAATAATACTAGTTCATTATTGCTGTTTCAGACGAAAGCTCGAAGTATGTGTGTGTAAATAGAGCTTTCTTGAAACTAGTTTTGGTTCTGTATTTTGCTAATTAAAAAAAAGCCCATAGTTTGTTCGGATAAACTACAGTGACATGACTGATCTCAAATGTAGTTTTTTTTTCGTGAAGTACACCGTGCTGTGATCATATGTTGAAACGCGACCATTGAGAAAAAATAAGCTCTTTGTTTCGGAATCAGTGACCAGATTTTAATCATTCTGGAGGTCAGTGCCAATATGTTTCCCGAATGCTGACGTCAAGCCTCTTTCAGAAGTAACCGGTGTATTAAATACGGGAAATGCCTTCTCTTAGGTGCCTACGTTAACGCTCAAAGAGAGGTGAATTACGGAAATACTTTGTATTACTTTTCCCGACATATTATTACGTGCAATAAGTTAGCACGAAAATTTCGGTCTAACCGAATATGACGAAACTATCAGTATCCGTGATCCTGCCACTTACTCGATGTTGTGTCATGTCCCCTGTAGTCGTGTCTTCTTGGAATTTCTACGAAACAAAAAAGAAGTTCCAGAACATTACGAAGGAGCAGTGAGCAACATAATAACTGGAGACTGACTGAACTTGCACCATCGGCAAGTCGTATCAAAAGTTCCCTAAACGATTGAACACATGTCAGGGAAATTTTTTTGAACGTAACATTAGGAAGGAAGCCCTATAAGCCTCATCGAGGGCAAAATTTGGCGGTCGGCGTCAAGGACGAGTGATGCGAAAAACCATAATTCCGTAATGTCAGCGTATGAAGGCATCATGACGTCAGAGATTGCAAAAGTTCTGACGTCGCAGTCACGTCGTCATAATGAAACATCTGCGTCACTAGTATGTCTCAGTGACGTCGTAGTAACGTAAGATTGAATGATGACGTCATCACTTGCCAACGTAGCTTGGTTAAAAGCGGTCCCGTCACGGAGGCAATGTAAAATCAGGTGAGGTGCCACCGATTGTTAAGGCTGTGCGAAACCACATTAGTCGCAGACAGCTTTCGAACGGTGGTGGGGCTGGATCAATACATTGAGTGAAAAAAAAAAAGATGATGATGGCCTTCGAGTCGTCTTAAATGAGTGTGTCAGGAAGCTTGGGAGATTTTAATTGAATAGATCCCATTAGTGTTTATGGCCATGGACGCTTTTTGCTGCTGCAGATTGCTGCAGTACCATAACGCACGAGGGCAATCACGTGGCTTTATTTCGAGCTTCGCAGGCACCATTTAAGCCGCACAGATGGAGGCGGAAATGAAGGAGGCCCGTGTACTCAAATTTGGGTGCACGTTAAAGAACTACCAGGTGGTCGAAATTTCTGGTGTCCTCCACTACGGCACGTCTCATAATCATATGGTGGTTTTGGGACGTTGAACCCCACATATCAATCAACCCTTTAGGCACCGCGAGAAATGGTCATGTATGTTGCTTCTAAAAATTGGATTGATCATTAGGGAACGCCCTCTACAACGCAACTAAATGCACTTTGTGCTACAATTAATATGACTTTTCCATAATTGATTTTAGTTATTTCACTAAGCGCAGTATTAGGAACAAATATTTTGTCAGGTGCCTCAAAACTGCAAGCCATATGTCGGTGGTTCAATTCTGTTGATATAAACCACATTTCTTCATTTCGTTTTTTTACGCCCTTGATACCCTTACACATTTATGTATTCATCGCGCACGTAATACATCTTGTAAGCTAAGCTGAATTTTCCGAAGACAGTAACCTTTCGCAGGAATGAAAAAAAAAAAAACGTTTCTATTTTCGGCGAAGCAGCGCACAAAGGGCAGAAAACACGCGCACCTGAAAAGACGCGAACACAAGCGCGGTTACCGAAACTGACGATTTATCTACGGAAGATTCGGCTTACGTAGTAGAACACGCACATGCGCAATGACAGCAACGAATGCGACGAAGACTACACGCCGTCTTTTTATGTGTGTATTTTGTGTCCATTGTGCAATGCTTCTTCGAAAATTATGGGTTCACAAACTTGCCCTTCAGTACATATTACGCCTAGTGCGGTCGGAATAATAATAATAATAATAATAATAATAATAATAATAATAATAATAATAATAATAATAATAATAATAATAATAATAATAATAATAATAATAATAATAATAATAATAATAATAATAATAAAAACAGTAGAGAAAATTTCAGAGGAGACTTCCCTAGAATCGAGAAAGTCTAATGACGTCGCGCAAAACGACACGACTTCTTACCACAAACACAACCGGAAAGGAAGCAGCCGTAAAGGTCCTTCGGCGAAGATGGCGTGCATTCAAGGCCGGGCAGGCAGCGAGGCACACAGTTTGGTTCTGAAGTCACACACACACACACAAAAAATAATAACACCGCATATTCACGGAGTGAATGAGAAGGAACGGACAAATCAGTTGGACCGTTTAATGTTACGGTAAATCGCCCGTGACATTGACCACTCACGTGTGTCAGTGACAAAACGGCGTGCAGTGATATACAATGTGTATTGGTCATAAACTGGTATGTTGTGTAGAGTTGTGTATTTCTTTTTTTCACATTACTATTACTGCTTCGCGGTATCGGACCTAACCCGAAATTTGCAAAGACGAGGTCTGAGCACGTTTCCCTCGTGGCTGTTGGTTGTTTCGAGTCATAGGAAATGCGTCTTAGAGCATATCGAGACGTCATATACTGCAAAAGCCAGTCGTCGTCCGCGATCATCATCGTCATCATCGTCTTAGTCGTCCTCAGCGGCATGGTAATCGCGGCCACGGCGCATGTCAACGGAAAAGTCAACCAGCTTGTGTGTTTCACCTTCAAAAGAGTGGATTTTTGGCCCGGTTGGTTGCTGAGAATCGAGATTGACGAAACGCAGACCAACATAGCTTCGTGGGCTGACTGCTTTGTTATCCGACGCAACGACGGCGTCACATCATTTCGAGCCCGAGTTGCTGAAACATTTACATCGATTTCATTAGCGATTTGTCGTGAGCAATAGAACAACAATTTTGATGTCGGAAGATAGAGAATGCGTGTTTTTTTTAGTAGAGTGAAACTATACTTCGTCTGCGTTGTATCCTTCTTAACCGTAACGTAATTAAAGGTGCCCTGCAACACTTTTTGAGCATGGTTAAAAAACGCTGCCGATCGGTAGTACAAGCTTTCGACAACATGCGAGCCAAATATTGTAGCGCAGCACGCGGTCTGGAATTCACAATGAATTATCAAAGTCACCTAAAAATAGCTTTCTCTTCTCTCGAAAAATCACGGAAATTTCCATAAGCCCAGTAAGGCCATCCTATCAGCCATTGGCTGATTTGAACATGGCGCGCTCGGTTGTTACAGAGGTCGCCGCGAGAGGCCGTTACTTGTCCACACGCACGCGCGCAATCGCACTAAAAAAAACCGCGTATTCGAAGAAAAAAATAAAAAAAATGCTCAATGTCACGAGGTGCGAGTGACGTCATTTGTTTGCCCCTCCCATCCCTCTCTGCTCAGCTTCCAGCGCTTTCGTCGGGATGAGAGAAGAGAGAATGTGATTGCAGTGTGTGACAAATCTTTGTAACTCCGCTCGTACTGGACGGAATCTTGAAATTTTTAGCGGCATTCAATTTCATTCATTTCATTTCATTTATTTATACTGTTAGCCCAGAAGTGGGCCGTTACAGGGTGGAAGTACAAACAATTATTTGCAAAAAAGAAGTACCGTACAGGTCTCGAGATAATTTCTCGGTATTATTGTGAACAGCAACTCGAAGTTATACATAACATACATAAATGGAACACACATGCGATGCAATACATACGCGCAGAACAGCACATGACGCATTTGAGGCGGCACTTTTGCACCGCGTTGAAGATTTGAAAGACAACTACTGCAGAATTTGCGAGGTAATACGCTTTTCCAGTGAATTAATTCCATAGTTATTAAAAAAGTGTTTCAGGGCCCCTTTAAGAACCCTCCGACTGAAGTATCGGGTGTTTCCTGAAAGAGTTACCGATGTGAACAATTGGTGCTCGTCAGCTAACGTTTTACAAAGCCAAAACAGCGCTCACCACATATGCAGCCCGGCCTGAAGCATCCGTTCGAGTCGGCTGGTGAGCCCGGTCGACATCGCTTTCCAAAAGGACACGGTGACGGGCAGTCAGGTTCCGTGAAAAATACTGCAGGTCGGAGGGTCATCTTTGCAGTGATACCGATTTCGTGAAAGGTGAAAGCAGCACCAGCACACACACACACACACAAACACAAACACAAACACAAACACAAACACAAACACAAACACAAACACAAACACACACACACACACACACACACACACACACACACACACACACACACACACACACACACCACACACACACACACACACACACACACACACACACACACACACACACACACACACACACACACACACACACACACACACACACACACACACACACACACACACACACACACACACACACACACCACACCACACACACACACACACACACACACACACACACACACACACACACACACACACACACACACAACACACAACACACACACACACTACACACACATACATACATACATACATACATACATACATACATACATACATACATACATACATACATACATACATACATACATACATACATACATACATATATATATATATATATATATATATATATATATATATTGTGAGGAACCCAGCCCCTCCTCCACTTGTGAAGAGGAACCGGTTTGTTCAGCCAAGGTCGAGCTAAATCACACTGCTGATGATATCTACAGATGATGAAGATGTACAGGTGATGATGATATCTAAAGAGAATGAAGAGTCTTCGCTTGTCGCGCTCACTATATATATATATATATATATATATATATATATATCGAGCGCGTTATTCGAAGGTCGTAGGTTCGATTCCTGCTCACGACTGGTTATTTTTTCATCCACTTTTCTTTCTTCTTATTTACATTCCATTGGTTCTAATAACTTCCCCTGTACATTCCTTGGCATTACTGTCTGTTGGATCTCATTAATATTGTGTTAAAACACGGAAAAATGAGCCCTTAGTTATACACTTCTTTCCCTTATATATATATATATATATATATATATATATATATATATATATATATATATATATATATATATATATATATATATATATATCAATCAATCAATCAATCGTTTAATCAACCGTGTCCTGTGCGGTCTCAATAAACAACACCGGATGCTCAAAATTTCTGGAGCCTTCCTCCACGTCGTCCCCTATTCTTGACCATATCGTAGTTTCGAAACGATAAAACCCCAGATAATGTTATTGCTGCCGCAGGTTTTTGCCCAAGTGTCCGTCCGGATTGCTTTTCTATAGCTTACAAGTTATCGAGGCTACAAGGAAAAAAATATTTCAATGTTTCATTGTCGATTGAAAAAATAAGATAATTAGAATTACCTCTATATGACAAGTGTGTACACTGTTTCATGGTTATTGTAAAGACGTGAAATTTCCCGAGGATGTTTCAATGCAACGCGACTTACCACACTCGCATCCTGGAAGATGACAACCTTGGGCATCTTTCGGGGCATTGGAACGGCACTTCTCACCAGCAGGACAGACGGAGCTACAGTTACTGGCTGGTGACGGGGCTTTGATGGTTTCTGTAAAATGGAATGCTCTCAAAATAAAAAAGAGGAAAGGCTGGTACGAATTGGTATACAGCTTCAGAAATATGAAACGAAATATTGTAGTTTGAGGCAAGACGTCACTCTTTATAGCTCAAAATCAAGCCTTCACAGTTATTCAAGGCAGGCATTCAGACGGAGAAAGCTAATATTTCTGGGTGAGCTGAAAAGTAGCCTTACTAAACTATTTCGTCGTGATTCTGTTTCTTTTCGTAATCTGTAGCGCCATTGTCGGAGCCAAAGGTGCACGGGAAACTTTGAGGTATTGAAGGTAGTTTGATCCCGGAACAGATAGAGCCTGCAATGTTGAACGCACAATACTCGAATCATCGTCAACAAGTATAAACACGTAGTCGCGTTAAATAAAAAAAAGTCTGCATGACTACCTTTCATTTCTGGAACAACTGATTCATATGTGAAGTGTCAATGCTACATTTTATGTATGTGTGTGGTGTATGGGGAGCGTTTACAGCATTTCAATATGAATGCTATACAAAAATACCGTTTTGAAGTGTGTCATGTGTGTGTCACAGGCTCGTAGCCAAGAGAAGAACGCCCTAGATTCCCCCCCCCCCCCTCCCCGGAATTCGGTTAGAGGTGGTTGCTTTACAGAGTAAAATAATTAAAAAGGTGTTTTCAAAGCCTTGAACTAGTCCCCCCCCCCCCCCCCGACCCCCTTCCGGAAAAAAAATTCCTGGCTACGGACCTGGTGTAAGGAACCCTGGGTCATTGTTAGGCTGCCTCAGTTTTGTCCACTGCGGTGGATAAGTGGTTACTTTGCTCGGCTACAGACCAGAAGGTCGCAGGTTCGATTCCGGCTGTGGTGGGCGTATTTTTCGATGGCGGCGATATAATGGAGGCCTGTGTACTGTGCACGCCTGGTGGTCGAAATTTGCGGAGCCCTCCACTGCGGCGTCTCTCATAATTATATGGTAGTTTTGGGGGACGTTAAACCGCACATATCAATCAATCAATCAATCAATCAATCAATCAATCAATCAATCAATCAATCATTCAATAAATCAATCAATTCATCAATCAATCAATCAATCAATCAATCAATCAATCAATCAATCGTTCAATCAATCGTGTCCTGTGCAATCTCAATAAACAATACCGGAAGCTCAAAATTTCTGGAGCCTTCCTCCACGTCGTCCCCTATTCTTGACCATATCGTAGTTTCGAAACGATAAAACCCCAGATAATGTTATTGCTGCCGCAGGCTTTTGCCCAAGTCTCCGTCCGGATTGCTTTTCTATAGTTTACAAGTTATTTAGGCTACAAGGAAAAATATTTCAATGCTTCATTGTCGATTGAAAAAATAAGATAATTAGAATTTCCTCTATGACAAGTGTGTACACTGTTTCATGGTTATTGTAAAGACGTGGAATTTCGCGAGGATGTTTCAATGTAACGTGACTTACCACACTCGCATCCTGGAAGATGACAACCTTGGGCATCTTTCGGAGCATTGGAACGGCACTTCTCACCAGCAGGACAGACGGAGCTACAGTTACTAGCTGGCGATGGGGCTTTGATGGTTTCTGTAAAGTGGAATGCTCTCAAAATAAGCGTTTAGTTGAAAAAAAAAGAGAAAAGGCTGGTACGAATTGGTATATAGCTTCAGAACTATGAATTGAAATATTGTAGTTTGAGGCAAGACGTCGCTCTTTATAGCTCAAAAGCAAGCCTTCACAGTTATTCAAGGCAGGCATTCAGGCGGAGAAAGCTAATATTTCTGAGTGAACTGAAAAGTAGCCTTACTAAACTATTTCTTCGTGATTCTGTTTTTTTTTCGTAATCTGCAGCACCGTTGTCGGAGCCAAAGGGGGGAGGGGAGATTTATATTTCTTCTATCTACACCGCTTTGAACAAGGGTAACTGTAAGACTCAATCGTTAGTAACGGCCAAATCAATCGAACAGACCAGACAATAACAAACATGGGTATCTGCTTGTATAAACTGTTTACGAAAGTATAATGAATTTGTGACAGCGTTTAGATTCGCGACAAGCTAAAACAAGCAAAAAAATTAAATTGAGGAAATTGCATATCACCGACGGGAGTCATCATGAGACTGTTGCGTAATCACTCAGCGATGAGTGAGTCAGTCGAAAATTATTCAGCCGAGTCACTCATTGAAAGGAGGCTTAGTGGATTGTCGAAAATTATTCACGATTAGAACAAGATGTTATTGGTAGACCGGAAACTAAAGGAGTGAAAAAGGTTGTGACCGGTTTTTTAGTTATACTGTGATAAACTCTCAAGCTGCTGGATGATGATCATTTTATTTTACTTCATTGATTTTACCTCCAATCGCACAAAGATTTACACAGGGGCGTTGGGTACATAACACAAGAAACGAAAAAAAAAATGTTATACATATACGAAGATACGATGTGAGACTACTACATCTGAATGCATATGAAGACACGATGAGAAATACAGAGAAAAGAAGAGATAAGAAAGTGCGTGAAAAACGTCCTTACTTGTCATGAAGAAAAGTAACGAGAGTATTTACGCTTGAGAAAATGGGGATTCCGCGCATAAATGGATTATCAATGTCGCAAGTATGCACAGTAAAGGACTTGAATCTCAGAATACCGTAGCATATTCATAATGTTCAGGTAAGGTAGATGCGTTGGCGACCAGTTAACTTTCTCATGACACAGAATGTCCCATGGGGCACGCACCGCATTTGCAGTTAGGCCTGAAGCACCCTTTGTAGTCCACAGGGGATCCGAGAACGCACTCCTGATCAGGTGGACACCGCTTGTGGCAGTGCTCGGGGACTGTTGAGAGGAAAAAAAAAAAGTCTCTACCGGTTGAGCATTAAAGACCAGACCAACGAATTAGGTATAGGGAAGTGTGCAACTGGCATCATTAAGCAGCTCTATACTACGGGTGATCATAAACGTGCGAAAGGGAGACGGCGGGGAGAGAGGGAGGGGGCGGCACGCAAAGCTCGCGCCATGCTTTTACTGAGGCTTATCTGTCACGTCCATGTTCAAAGAGAAAGGTTATGGCAACGCTGTTTTTTTTTGACGAGAATGGCGGCGGAAGGCCGCTGACAATAGTTTGTTCTCAATCAATCAATCAATCAATCAATCAATCAATCAATCAATCAATCAATCAATAAATATATCAATCAATGCATTAATTATATTTTTGTCCACTTGAACAGCAGATAGAGGAGCGGAGAATTGAAGCTGCTTTTCGACAGCTTAACGAGCTCGCCGCCCCCATTACGAGTAGTGAATTTAATTCAATTTGAACTTTATTCAGACAGTCATTGTCCATGTTGAAGGGGCTAAACGGAGATATGACTGCCTGAGAAAGGCCCCTTAACCATACACTGCTAAAGGTGCAAAAAACCACGGAACATGTGCAAGTACAGGTAACAGTATAAGATCAACATACAATCACTGCAGCACAACGATAGTTACGTTTTTACATTCAAATAAAAAAAAAACGTTTTTAATTGTACATCATCGTAATGATGCCCCCCAGATTCTGTTTACTTGCTATTTTTACTCACGGAAAGTGAGAGACCAAAGGTAGGTCATTGCTTCATTTTCATTGTTTTCATCCATTGTGAAGCACAAAGTTGCTTGAAATTAAGCAACGGGGAAGGGCACAGCAATGAACACTTTCTTCCTACCGTCGAACATTGCTTCCACACCGTCTTATCATATTTGCGTACCGTATTTATACCACTTACTAAAAATTCTACTGTTGACGTGAGGTAAAGCTTATAACTCGACCAAACAGGCCAGGTGTCACAAAACGAGCGCTCAAAAAAAAAAAAAAAGGCGCGCCACCAAATTCTCGCGACGAAACGCCGGAGTGGCGCCGCGAGGTCAACGATAAAAAAAGAAAACAAACATCTAAAGACTCCCCGGGCGCGCGACTCTCTCCCCTCGGAAGCGTAGGTTCGCCGACGAACCTCCTCACCCCACATCGGTGGCCGAGCAAGCTCTCGAAATTTCTAGATGGAAAGGGGCGTGGTGATGTCGGGTTGAGTCATCCGTCGCGGACGGCCCGCGTACCGTCTCGCACTTTCCCCCGGCCTTCGCTGCGCGTCGCGCCGACGAAATGATGAGAACTTTCTGGAATGGCGCGCGGAATGTATTTAACCGAGCAGCGGGGATGGGAGATCAGGAGAAGACGGAAGTTAGCGCCAGAGCGCGTAGGGATTCCGCCGTGTAGTCGGCGAAGGTTTTGTCCGTAGAGACAAAGCAGGAGAAGAAGATGATTTCCACCTGATGGGTGACGACTCGAGCTACAGGCAAGAGTGTGTGTTTACCGCTATCGAGCGAAGACGCGTGGGAACAGCTGCGTGTGTGAAGCCGACGTGTTTCCGGCGAAGAAGTTTGAAGCTTGGAGAGTGGCCAATTGAAGACGCGAGGTTTTCCTGGAAGAGAAACTTCGGGGCAGCGGAACGACAGAGGTTTCCTGGAAGAGAAACTTCGGGGGCAGCGGAACGACAACAACACTGGACTTTGAGTGAGTGATTCTCGGAAGAGTATCATCCAGACTTTTGTTCCAAGAACTTTGGACTGAATAGGTTTTCTATCTCTTTAGTCTTTAAGTGTCTTGGTTGTTCAATGCATACGACTGCATTGTAGTGCGTATTGTTGTCTGTGTCCGTTGTTTCGAGTGTGGCTGATTGTACTGTGTAGTACGTTGTTTGATTGGTGACATATTGTACTCAACTATTATGGAGTGTGCATACTTGTGTATTGTTTTTGATCTGCCATTATTGAGAATATAATTTTGTTTTGTTCATCAACTCTCGGCTCTGACTTGTTCTTTGGGCCACAGCCGGCGTCCGCTGGCGCGCCAAAAAGGACCACTTCTAAATTGTCCACGCTTTCGTGGTGCGGTTCGGGGGGCCGATACTTCGGCCCTTGGAATTAGCCCGACGATCGCCTCCCTAATTAACGGGACCTGTGTGACACCAGGGGCTTTGTCAAATTTTTTCGAGTACCTTTTTAGTTGGAAAGGGGCGTGCCCTCTTGATTGAAATGGTCATTTTTCGCTCTTTATACCATGGCGAAAAAAATTACAAAAAAAATTACGCGTGGTTGGGGTTACGTGCTCTGCGTTTACCTTATAAGCTCCTGAAACCGGCCGATGTAGCAATGACTGGTACTATTGAGTGGGCTCTTTCGGTAAAGAACAGAAGAAGTATTGCAGATATCTGGCCGGACGTGGATAAACAGCGCAGTCACACTCACAGCAGGGGCATCCAGGTTCAAAGCAGCCCTTTTCGTCCCTCTCCGAGGATGGGTGGCAGAAGAAGTGCGGACTACGGCACGGGTTCACACAGGCCTCCGGGTTGCCCGGTGCAAGTTGCGCAGGGCCGGCATTGCCCGCTAGAAGCGGGGAGGAAGAAATATGTACACAGTGCTATTTGAAAGTATACGTTTGCTCGCGAAAAAAAAAAAGCGTGGTACGACTTTAAAAGCGCACTATGAGTGGCGTAAGCGAAAAATATTATTCGTGAGAAGATGTGCGTGAGTTTCGTTTATTTTGCCGACCCACGGAGGCAGAGCAACTTTCTTTACGGTCACTTCGCTCATCCAGAGAGTCTTAATGTAGACGAGAAATAAGTTAAGATATGCAGTATATTGCAACTCGTACGCAAATATTCATCTTGACAGTAAACGCTTACACTATGCGTAATAAAAAAGTAACATTTGAGTTTGAAATGCAATAAGCCTAACATGTGCGTTATGTAAAAATAGAACAAGACATTCTATAATATATAATGCTACAGAAGATTAATTATAGGCACTGCAATAGATGAAAGACGAAGCTATAACCGTTCGTGTAGCTGCTAATAGTGCAACCGCAATTCTGAGATAGAATGGGCATCGACAGAAAGAAGCGAGCGTTCAGTCCCAGCGTAAAGTGAGATGTTCCAGTGCAAGAATTGATAGTTTGCAATAAGTATTATTTTATCCTGTAAACAGAATAAAACTCCCCATATTTAATCTAGCTCCATCCGACGCGGAATTCATAGCTTAGGTTTCGTTTAAGAGTTCATCGATAAATGCTCATCATTCGCCAGAACTTTGGCTGAGGGGCCGTGACACCTATATAGTTTCTACCATAATCTGTCGTATGTGGGTTAATTCTCGCGTGTTCGCAAATAAGCTGGCAAAATTTCAGAGCATTTGGTTCGCCACTCAATTGACAAATGAATATTTTTATAGAGACAAGAAGGACACGATAATTATTGCGCGAGAACGGAACGACGACGTCTTTGTCGTCGTTCTGTTCTCACGCTATAACTATCGTCATGTCATACCAACTAGCCCAAACTGCCACACTTCTAATTCACTAGAAGACGATGGCCCCGCTCCATGGAGCGTATGACGTCACACACGCCTTGGCAATATGCTGGTCGCCGGGGTTTATAGCCGCTGACCCGAAGTTGAAATTGATGTTCAAGCTTACTTCACGCAAATGCAGAAGGAAAAAAAGTACACTTTGCCAAGGGGACCAGCAAAAAAAAACATAAGCCTAAAGAACAATAAAAATATATAGGGGACACAATCGAAGGAGTCCGAGGACGGAGCACTGATCGGAAAGAGCTACACGATGCCAGGAAATCGCGGAAGGAGGGCCGATCGGCGAGAGCGGCGCTGGTGTCGGAGATCGCGGGCCACACAACCGTTCAGCACGGAATCCTGCAAGCGAGTCCCGAACAAGCTCCGTAGGTAGGGTGAAGTGATGGTTTCGAGCGTTTTGAGGGGTGTGGGCAGAACGAAGAAAATTGGCAGATCCCAGGTGATATGCGAAGCACGAATGGGAAATGTTGATATGTCACTTTAAAATCAGCGCAACGTTACGAGAGGAGGCAAATGCTGCCGTTCACGACTTCCGTGTCATAATTATCATGTTTGCATGTGTTGTTTACCTTCGTCATCTATTCGTAACAGGATACCAAAATTTAGTATATGGGGAGCTAGCGAAACGGCCGCGAGCACGCTATGAGCGTGAAATGTGGTCATGTTCTTGCATGACACGCGGGTCAGGATTATCATGTTTGCACCAACCAGTCATATATTTCGTCATCCAACGACGTCACGTAACACCGAATTTGCTTCATGTGGAGCTAGCAAAACGGCAGCGAGTGCATCACGAAAGGCTCACTATACTCCAATGTAGCGTTGACGAGCGTGCACGCTGGGCACAGCGACGCTACGCTATTAAAACGCGAGCACTCTATGGTCAGACGCCAGGCGCGACGAGCGTCCATCGGCGCGGCCCGACGGCAAGCGGCGCGAAGTGCGACATGCTGCATTTCGCGCCTATGCGTTACCCAGACAGCACTGCGTCTCCCTCTTTTCGTGACGGAGGGACGCCGGACGCGCTGAAACGCGTATGCGTCAAAGCAACGTAGCGCTGCGCGCTCCTGCGAGTGTATGGCAGGACCTGCGCCTAGCGAGGCAACGCCACCGTGACGCGACGAAATGAACGCCGGTGAGGACGCGCATCACGTCACGTCGAAATGTATTGGCGCCTTGTCTGTGCAATGTAGTCATGTTCTCACATGACACGCATCTCATTATTATCATGTTTGCACCTGTCACATACCTTCGTCATCTATTGGCGTCACGCAATACCAAATTTGGCTTATGTGAAGCTAGTGAAATGGCCGCAAGCTCATCATCAGTGTGGCATGTAGTTATGTTGTTACCCGACACGCATGTCGTGATTATCATGTTTGGATGTGTCATTTACCTATGTCGTCCATTCGCGTCACGTAATACCGAGTTTGGTATAAGTGAAGCTAGCGAAACGGCCGCCAGCGCATCATAAACGTGGCATGTAGTCATGTTGTTACATGACACGCATTTCACGATTATCATGTTTGCACCTGTCACATTCCTTTGTAATCAATTCACGTACTGTGATACGAAATTCGGTATATGTGACGCTAGCGAAACGGCCGCCAGCGCATCATGGGTGTAACATGTAGTCATGTTGTTACATGACACGCATGTCATGATTTTCATGTTAGGGTATGTCGCTCGTGTTCGCCATGCAATCATGTCATACCATACCAGTTTTGCAACATGCAATGTGAACGAAACCACCGCAAGAGCTGCAGGACCATGAAATGTAAATTATGACATTTATGACAGATATGTCATAATTTTCATGTTATGACTAGTCAAATGTGTTCTTTATACAGTCATGTTATGCCATACCAAGTTTGGTATCGATACCATTATCGAAAGAACCAGGAGAGCTAAAAGTCGTAGGCGGCTAGATAGATAGATAGATAAATAGATAGATAGATAGATAGATAGATAGAATATAGATAGATAGATAGATAGATAGATAGATAAGATAGATAGATAGATAGATAGATAGATAGATAGATAGATAGATAGATAGATAGATAGATAGATAGATAGATAGATAGATATGCTTAAAGTAGCCGAAGTTCGCTAAGAAATGCTTCGCATTTAAAAACGTCCGACTTCTATAAGCATAAATTCAACCAAAATGACACAAATCTTAGTGTAACGTTACCAGTGAATAACAAAGTAAGCACAATTTAATGCTACCACATGCAAGTGACTTGTGCATAATAAACCAAGAGACGACCAACTTCTTGGACTCCTTTTAGGCTACAATATTTTTTTACAGTCCACCGTGTCGATGAAAGGACGAATCCGATAATAGAAAAATAACAGTTCGTTTCACCAGCAGGAGCATCGGTCGAGCATACTGACGCCACGCTCGTATGAGTAGTGAAGCAAATGAGCATCTTTCACGCTTGGCCGCTTGGTTTTGTAGCTGCCAACACCACTGAAGTAATCCTCCAGTGACGCTGCCATGACGCTACAGTGGAGCTGGGAGACGTTGCGCAGCCGTGTCACGTTGGGCTAGAAGATGACGAACGGAGAGTGCACCAATTTATGCACACTGTGTGTCGCTACTCATGATATACGTTATAGGCGTAATAGTTGTTTTACTCCACTTTTTTTTTGCTGGAACCACGAATTAATGATTGACCATGTCATGGTCCCTTTACCCGTTGCCGATGCAAGCTCTCACCCTGTGCCACTGCCGCGTCGCGGTAGCTGATGAAGCCGACGATCAGGAAGACGATCACGACGACGACTACAGACATCAGACCGACGACGAGGCACAGCTTGCCGCTTCGCTTGCGGTACACGCCGCCTCTGCCACCGCTGTACTCCACGCTGTCGCTGTCGCTGAATACCGGGTAGAACGAACAAAAGGAAGCGAGGTTCAACGAACCTCTTCAGCTCGTAATCATAATTACACTCGAAGGGGGCGATTTCGATCCCGACCGTGGCGGTCGGATTTGGATGGAAACGTAATGTTGGGAGTCCCCGTGTTGTGTGAGATGCCCGCGCACGTAAAAAAAAAAAAAAACAACAGATGGTCAAAATCATAGAGTTTCTCGAAATTAACTAGAGGGCACTCTGGCGCTGCGATCGTTCAGTGACCATGGGAATGATGGGTAGTACACGCATTTGCCTAGTCTTCGTACTTGCAGGCGGCGAATTGTACTTGCGGCTTCGTTTACTGCTGTGTTTCGGTTTTGTTTTGAAAGAAAGATTCAACCCCTTTTGAACTTTCTGACCTAATTTGGAAAAATAAGTCGAAAAAGATAGTGTGGTGAAGCGAAATTTCTGAACATTTGCCGATTTTCGTTTTGTGAGGAAAAAAAGCTCTAAGCCACATGAACACACACGGAGCCAAAGGCAGGCCAGAAGTACGAAGATTAGATAAAATGTCTGTATACTACCCATCATTCCCATGCTCGTTGAAGTGTCGTGCGTTGCAGCTCCCGTAGACACTAGCGCCAAAGTTCCCTCTAGTAAGTATTGTAGGAAACTCTATGATCAAAATTGTACAGAGCCCTCCACAACGCCGTGCTTCATCCAACGCGGTTTCGGGATGTTAAGTCTAAGCGATGATTATATTAACATCATCAGCGATAACACTGTATAAGGTTCTACGTGTCAAAGCCACGATAAGATTATAAATCATGCCGTAAAAGACGGATCCGAATAATCTTGACCATCATCTGGTGCCTTTTGACGTGCACTAACACATCAAAGTACGCAGGCCTCTAACATTTCGCCTCCACCAAGCGATAACCGCGGTCAGGGTCGAACCCGCGTCCTTCGGGTCAGCATGCGAGCATCGCAACCGCTACACCGCAACCGCTATTTTTCGCGCTACGTGATCAGTCATGTATCACCAACACGCCCAACTTCAGACTCTTGTCGCTACACACAACCGCTTCGGACACCGCTTGCTCTTTGTCACAACTGACTTCTGAATACGCACTTTCGATCATGATTGCTTTCTACTTCCGGTTCCCACTTCCGGTTTCTGACTTTATGTTTGTGGATAAGAAGAAGTTTTCATGTCTATCGAGTCCAGCAGTGCAAGTTGAGCAAAGTGCCAATTTTTTTTCGTTTTTTTACTTAGATTAGTTGCGCTAAGTTCCATATTGCTCGAGCCTGTTCAGGTCAGTTAATTTTTGAAATCGAAGAGATATTCTTCTTTATAAAAATCTTCGGCCCTGCATGTTCACCTATACATTGCATGCTGGGGCGTACGTTCGTTTATATATGATTCAACAACAACAACAACAACAACAACAACAACAACAACAACAACAACAACAACAACAACAACAACAACAACAACAACAACAACAACAACAACAACAACAACAACAACAACAACAACAACAACAACAACAACAACAACAACAACAACAGTTGTTTCTTTTGTACAGCTGAAGTGCAAAAAAAGGTAGAGTGGACGAAGGGGACAACGAGGACAAGCGCTAACTTCCAACTAATATTTTATTGCAAAGCACCAATAATATATAGAACTTATCTTCATTATTCCCTTCGTCCACTGTACACTTTTTTTGCGCTTCAGTTGTAGAAAAATGGAATACCAACTAGCCCGCTCCCACACATTGTTTCGTTTAATTTTCCATCATGTACAGGATCCTAAAGAAAGGCTATATAGCGAAGGGGAAGGTGACAAATATTTGCGACGGCCATTATCAACGTGCTTATAGTATGTGAAATAATAAGGCACAAATTTGAGTTCAGTGCAAAAGAATGGGTGGAAACAGGTAACACGGAAACTTTGAGAGGGGTAACTGAGAGCTAAATTCACACTTACTGTGGCTGGTCCTCTGAAAGTTAATAAATTGAGAATGGGCATTAGACGAACCCCATAAATAACTTCCGCACACGCAGTTTTTCGGGTGTGTTCATTTTTCGTAGACCAAAATGAATGTAGTTACGTAGGATATTCTACAGGTGTTCCCTTCCAATAGTATCGATACACGTACTCCTGCTCTATGCTGTATCATCATATATTGATCAGATTTTATGTACAGGCTGAGCAATATAGAAATATACATAATAGTTTGCAAGCGATGTGTATCGCGTGTGTTGCATCAAAATAACCTTTAACCACCGAAGAGTTGTTCAGTAGCTCCTCACGAATAATATGATATTCTGTCTTCTTGGTGTCTGTGACGAAAGGGCCCAGGAGAGTAACACGGCTGCAAGAGGTTATTGTTGGGCTAAGGCCCACTAAAGCCAGCAGCCCTCAAGGTAACACGGCTCAGCGTTTCTATAGGCACAATTATTAGCGCAAAAGTGCTTTAACCAGTGCGTGGAGTGAGTGTTACGGAGAGTGAGCTATTTCGAACAAGCGCTCAGTGGTGTTCGTACCAATCTAGGGAAAATGGTGGTTTTGTTTGCATCATGATGTTGTATTGCTATAAAACGACCCAGTATGAGCGTGGAGAAAAAAGGACATAAGCAAGGAAAAACAAAGTGAGGGTTTCGCCGCAAGGGCGAAGCCAAGCCTCCTGGCGAAGCAATGAATGCGATAGCATGCAAAATTATAGGCGATCTCCCCAAAGGAAACCCTGATGGGATGCGAAGCAGCAGCAATGTGCACGCCGTTGACCTGGTTGAAAAAGGCGTCGACGCGGGTGCCGGAAAACGGTTTGAAGCTGAATTCGGTGTATCGTTTACTCGAGCAAACGTTTACTTAAAACGCAAGGACATGGGATGCGGGTTGAGTTTCATGTAAGTTTCATCGCAGTTAAACGAGCCGCAAGAGTAGACATATTTAGTTGCGCTTCCGAAGCAGCCGTACGGACGCAGCTCGCTAGCCATTAGAGAGTTTTAGTACTGCGTACGCTGCGTACGTGGCGGCGTTGCGTACGTAAGGACGCCGCGTTCTGCGTAGTGCGCATGCGCAGACCGCAACGCGCACGTATCGCGCTACGTACGAAGCTGCTACGTACGCACGCATGAGATGCGTGCGTGCGTACGTATATGAGCTGATCGCGCCGCTCTCGAACAAGTTCGCGACAGCGCGAGACTTCGTTTTACAAAATGGCGGCATCGAAGGCAAGCACCGACCGGCTCTGTGGCTTAAAATATGGCCATAATCTGGCTAACACTTGGATTGGCTCACATTGGCTGTCAACAACACGTGCTTCTATTTTGATCTACCAGATGACGCAACACGCTTCACGCTCGTTACGTACGCGGGTACTACGGCGTACTAAAAGCCGATTAGTGGCAAACGACGCCACGTAACGCAAGGCGCTTGCGTGATGCGTACGTAGCACCATTCCGCAGTACTGAAACTCTCTAATGACAGGCTGCGTCCGTACGGCTGCTGCGGACGCACAATTCAACCAGTCTAGTGTTTCGACTCGACGTGTGGTTCAGCATTGCGGGTGGTGGAGAGGGTGAAGCGAGAGAGTAGTATGTTGCGAGCAGGTGGAGGGGCCGGCAGCTGCTGCGGGTAAGTAAGAGAGAGGGACGTCAACGTGCAGCTGCGACCTTGACCTACTTGGCACCGCTTCAACACCTGCGGCAAGGGGTTTTGTGCGGACGTACGGGACAGCGTTACACAGGCTCGTCAAAGAGCTGCTTCGCATCTTAAATGCAGGCGATTAGTTGCAGTACATGAAAAAGATGCAACAACACAGCCCAACTCACCCAGTCAGTAATACTTGTGTTAGTGCTTTTTTTTGTCCTTCACCCCCCCCCCCCCCTATTACGCCTACAACGCCGTTCTCTTGAACTTTTCGGAAATTAACACCTTTTTTTCCCCTTTAAACGTCCGCACATCTGCAACCTAGATTGATGAATTGATGAAGCCCGCCCTAGGTGGATACGAATGACGTTTTTTTTTTTTGCCTTGTATCTGTGATGTCACCTACCTTGGAATGTTCCACTATGCCAGGAAAGTACAAAGGATAGTGCTAAACCAGCATTCTGTGTTAGTGAACAGGTTCCACCAGAAAAGGTTGGCTGTTGTGTACTACCCTCGATAGTTGTCTCAGCTTAACTACGGCGTTCCTGGGAATAAAAAGTGCAGCGACGTGTACGACGGACGTTGATCTGGGCGTTTGAAATGAGGAAGTCACTTACCGCTATTGTTGGGCTGGGACGAAGACATCTTTGCGCTGTTTATCCTCACTGCCTACGCTTGGCACTGGTCGATGCTTCTTCTTCTGTCACGTGAGCTCGAACCACGAGCTGCCTTCATTGTCACCTAAATACCACGCAGCTTGTCTTTCAATGGCGGGGATTCTGTTGCTTGAGAAGACTGACTAATATCGACGAGGTTGATTGGTCGGACTGTAGTGAATAAAAAAAATGCATACAAAATAAATAAGATACTGCTGAATGTCATTTGATATGAATATCACACAAGCATAAAGTAGGAATGAAATCATATGTAGTGTACGCTCATCTGAACGAAAAGAAAGAAAAAAGCGGTTATTGCAAAGCAGGGGCTTAGGCAGAAGTATTTTTCGGGGAAGGGGGGGGGGGATGAGTGAGGTGTGGTGGTGCCGGGCAAGACAACTATGTCATGGAGAAAAAAATTTCAGACGGGGGTGGGGGTGGGGAAGGGTATGGACCCGATGTTTTTCACCCAGGCTACACAACTGTCGCAAACGGGTAAGTTTCTGAGAGATCGACACAAATTCGAATAATGTTTTTTTGGATTTGATTGAGTATTTTATAATTAATGCATACAGGACCCACTAGCCCGAAGAGGAACTGAGTTTTATTTTAACCTGTATAATTTACGAGAAACGAAATATCAAACATATTTAACATTGAGGGACTGATTTCATAACTAGTCGTTCTCGAAAGTTCATACGATGTAACGCGCAAATTTAATACGCACAGATGTTATACACAAAGAAGACAACTTGTGTATGGTCTATGTGCACAACGAAGGGTGAAGTAGCATTGGTTGAAACTTGTAGAGCGAAGAAAACTATTATGGAAAATTGTCTAAATATAGGTAATTTTACGATACTTAATACAAAATAGTTGCTACAAAGTTGATGAGATTTATCAACTATTTTTAAAATATGTTTTGATTCCTTCTCGCCTCAAAGATAGCTACATTTCTTATTTTAATAATACTCGTTGTTGGGCTAGTTGGTGCATTGCTTCAGAAAAAATTCCAGCCAATGAAATAACGAACACAGGAAAAGAAGAAGGAGACAGTCCACTGACTTGCGGGATGTTGTGCATAGACCAACAAATCGTTGTGTGAATTGCAGGGCCTGGGAACATCTTAAATCATTAGAGAAAGGAACCGACTCCAATTTAGCCATTGCCCGTGTGCTCAGATTTGGGCGCACGTTAAAGAACCCCAGGTGGTCTAAATTTCCGGAGCCCTCCACTACGGCGTCTCTCATAATCATATGGTGGTTTTGGGACGTTAAACCCCACAAATCAATCAATCAATCAATCAATCAATCAATCAATCAATCAATCAATCAATCAATCAATCAATCAATCAATCAATCAATCAATCAATCAATCAATCAATCAATCAATCAATCAATCAATCAATCAATCAATCAATCCAATTTAGCCATTCAGTGTAGACAGTGTAAATGTAAGCCAGTGCTCAACAAAATCAGGATTTTTGGCAGAAGCCATGAAAAATTGACACGTGAAATACTAGAAGCTTTTCACATTGCGAAGAATGGTGAAGCTTGGTGCGGTGATAGCTCCGTGGCACTTCGCAGGAAGGAGAAAAAAAAAAAACTTTCCTGGAATATTCTTTGTAATCTTCAGAGATTAGTATGGCGAGATTTGCATTGACTATTTGTGCGTCAGTTTACTGCATTTTGCAATTTTCGTTAAGAGCTTGTAGCTTGACCATGTGACAGACACGCGTACGTGAATAAGCAGTTGGTAGTCTAGCCGCCTTCCTGTCTCCTTCTCCGTTTCCTGAGTTTGTTATTTTATTGGCTAGAATTTTGACTGAAACATTTTTTATTATTGAATGCCTGAGCCAGAAAGGCTATTCATGATTGATCGATATGTGGACTTTAACGTCGCAAAACCACCAAATGATTATGAGAGACGCCGTAGTGGAGGGCTCCGGCAATTTCGACCACCTGGGGTTCTTTCACGTGCACCGAAATCTGAGCACACGGGACTACAACATTTCCGCCTCCATCGGAAATGCAGCCGCCACAGCCGGGATTCGATCCCGCGACCTGCGGGTCAGTAGCCGAGTACCTTAGCCACTAGACCATCGCGGTGGGGCAAGGCTGTTCATGAACACGCCCACATAAACGTTCGCAAAATTTGCGGTAAATATGCAGGCTGATATGAACGAGCAATGCTTATGCACAAATATTTTTTTCCCATCACTAAGCCATAAAGCATCTCTTCAGTGCGTCGTCAGAACAGCCCTTTCCTGTGTAGGTCGTCCGCGCATGCGTGCCAGCATCGATGAAGCACGCGCCGTAAGTTTTGCCATAGCCTCCTAGATTTCCTTTGCCTGCCGGAAGAGCGTGAAACGCCGGTCATCTATGGCGGCGCTGTCTACGTAGGGGTAAGGGTTTTTGTACTTGGCCTTGGAGATCGGCAGTTTTCGCGTTTGCTAGTAATTTCTGAGGATGCCCTGTATTGAAAAAGTTGTTTGCTGAATGAAGGCTGTCACTTACGTAGGGTTAACTATATTTAGGTTTACGCTTTTTAAAAAAATTTTTACGTTATTTTTGTTGCATATAGGCTCCAAAAACGTAAAAAACTTGTTGAAGACACCCCTACTTAGGTGGCGCCACTACCATAGTTCCGACGACGGCCGCTTTCCATGCGACCGCCGATAATCCGGCAGGCAAGGGAAATCTAGGAGGCTATGGTTTTGCTTGCCAAAACCGGATATCGGGAGTGAACCAAGGGACATCTGGTGTCACAGACATGCAAATGTTTACCCCCCTTCTGCCCCCAAAAAGTGCCAATGCCGGCCTCCACGAACGACGTTACTATTCTAGTAACGTTGTCCGCGACAGCCTACTGGTGCGCGGTGGGCAGTTTCAGAGGCAAGGACCACCAGTTTTGATTTGGGCGATATCCCACTGGAGGGGCTGTTCGGACTGAAAAAAAAAAAAGCCGATTACTGCAAATTTCTTGAGAGTTCAGTTATGCATTCCTTGTAGCTAGTGTGGATGATTGAATCTCATGTTGCGTATAATGTCGCATTGAAAAAAAAAAAAGGCTTCCCCATGTGCCACATAGTTACAAGCCATCACCTGTAACACGCAACTTTAAGCCACAATAACATTGCTAAGGTTTGGTGCATTGGTTCAAGTATTCTGGGCGTGCTAGGTGGACGCTGCTATGCGTGCAATCATATTAGTCGTCCTCTCTTTTAGCTTTACCTCTTCTATTCTTCTTCTGCCCTCTCCCACTTCCTCACGTAGGGTAGCGGACCGGGGGCAACTGGGTCAACCTCGCAGCTGTTTCTTTGTCTTTTTCTTAGCATCTCTTGTGGATGCAGCTGCCGATGATGACGAAAAATTACGGCTAAGTGCTTTGTTATGGATGGGCTTCTTTTTCTTCTCAACGCATCCTCCTCCTGTTTTTGCGCTTTTCCTTTCTTAATAATGTCTCCTAATCTGGGGTACCACTACTCAAACAAATTTTAATAGATTAATAATTTTACAAAAGAGAGCTGTCCGTTGCATTGAAAATCTTAAGCGAAATGACCACACAGCGCCATCCTTTTCAAAGCTTAATATACTCAGAATAGATCAGCTATTCCAACTAAGACTTGCAATGCATACACACAGGCAAATTTTGCATGACCCCCAAATCCTGTCCTCATCATCGTTATCTGTACACTCACAATATCACCTAAGGAAAAATAGACTCAGAACACCTATGTTCCGAACTAAATATGGTACTCAGACACTAGCCTATTCAAGGCCACATTTTCTGAATAATAATCGAGAAATCGCCAATATGATCCAAGACAACTGTTCGACATACAACCTACGGAAAAAAGTTAAAGATGACCTCTTGTTTAGCTCCTAATCTTCTCTTTATATTGTGCATTTGCTGTCTTTTGATTTTTTCCTATTTTGTTCTATACTGTTTTGTAACTTTGATCATCATCAGGGCTTGTATAAACATTTTCATGTCACGCACCATTAGTGTGTATCGAAAGTAACTATGCTACCTATTGTGTTTTGATCGCCTGTGCGCCTGTTCTTTTTTTGTTTTGTTTTTTTTTTGCCTTATGTTGTCTCCTGTATTTGCGCATGTACCGCGGCTTTCCACCCCTGAGCAATGTATGGGTAGGGGGGCCTTTGTCAGGCAGTTGCATCTGCCTTTAGCCCCTTCATCCCAGACCATGACTGTCTGAATAAACTTCTTATCTTATCTTATCTTAACCAATCCACGCCGCACGACCAATTCGCTCTATATTCAGCGTCGCTTCGTGCTGTCGATGAATTCATACTCGCTTTGTCGAATGCTACTTTCCTGCTTAGCTCAATCGAAGGAGTGACCACCCCGAAAATAGGTTGGTCCTGGGTTCGGTCCTCGAACCAATACGAATTTCGAAACAGTCAAATTGGTGGTTGTCCATTTTTTGTTACTCCATCAGGTTTCCAAACACCGGTATTTGAAAAACATTTATGCCCGTCATTTCACTGTGAATGAAAGCGATGCACCGCGAATTTTCCGTGGTGTGTCGAATTCGTCGTTTCGCGACATGCATCGTCTTGTCTGGCTTGCCGCATGCGATTGGTGTTTGAGTGCGCGATTATAATTGGGGTACTTAGGCGTGTCGTGATATACGCATCTGAGAAGGATGCGTATGTCATTTTTGCTTGGACCGTCTTGAGCAAACATCGCACGAGATCAGAGTCGAGCTAGTCAAGAAGGCGTACGAGACTGATGCAGAAATCACATAGGTTCACGGCACGTGCAGAAACGTAGCCAGAATTTTTTCAGAAGTCCGGCGGTGTCAACTCTCGTTGTTGACGTGTACCCGTACATACACACATCCAAAATGTGACAATTTCGAAGGCGGGGGGGGGGAGGGGGGCTTAACCACCCGAGTTTCTTCACGCCACTAACCTCGCATTGTACGAGAAAGACGACGGGTGCGTGTTTTTGCAAAACGGTGTTTAAAACGCTTCCGGGCAATCGGTTTCTGTCTTAACTTGCCGTACGTGTGTTTGTTCAAATGTCATTGAAAGTGGTGGTGCGTTGTGAAAGAGAAAAGTTGTCCTTACTGACAATTCAATATGAAGAAGCATGCAGCTTTTATTGGGTTATACGGCAGACATCTGCCGGCTACGTCGGCTTTCGGCAGTTACAAGGCGTATCTCACTGCTTTAATACCGGTGTCACACGGAAGCATTTGATTGCGATCAGGAACGGTCCGAATAAAACTCGATACGGATGAGGTGCTGCTTCACAGTCACACTTGATTGTGAACAGGTCCGGCACGGATCAAGTCGGTCGTGCTCTACTCCTGTCTATTTGGATTAGTCATCGTGATTTCACTGACCTGTCCATTAATTTCGGTCCGAATTAGGCGGTGCCGTTTGGGCGCAAGTAACTTATTGACCGTGATCAAAAAGTTTAATGAGGATCCAGCCTGATCGCGATCAAAAGTGCTCGTGTGACAGCGGAATAAGTGCTACCTCTCGACTTGCATTTTATTTCAACACAGGAGCACGCTTTGGTGGATTTAGAAGAAGTACGATTTATGACAGTTCAATGAAAACAAACAAACAAATACAGAGTGCGGGTAGCGAATTTTACTAGAAGTAACGAGCGATATACGGTCGCAAAAAAGGTTTCACGCAAGCACACGACAGTACACTTGGGTGGTAAATAAACAGGTGGCTTGCTAATTATAAATGACGAACAATTTACTGCATTCAGAAAGATGGCTCGGTAGGTCTATCTAGTAAATGTCCAAGTAACTTGTTGACAACGAATCCAATAGTTGCATCTGCGACTCTTTCTACGATTTTCTTCGATACGGACACAACGACTCGATGGATATGCTCATTGGTCTCATCGGCTGCGCCTTTGATTCCCTTCAGAGCCTCGATGAGGTCGCCACGGTGGTCCATGATGTAACGAGAAAGTTCTTCGGTTAGCAGTTCCTTCGCATCATCCGTGGTCATTGGTGGCCCACTCAGCGTGGCCGCTTGAACTTCTGCAACGCGAAAAAATAAACACAAAGTACACTAAAGTTCAATAGATGTGTAGGTGGAGGTGAGGGAAGTGGTTCACACAAACATTTATCTCTATTGTAAACGCACGTCTCCAGTGTTGAAGTCCACTCGCCGACCTACTTTTCGCGCTTCATTTGGTCGAATTGCGAATAAAACGAAATGTACGTCTTTTGAAAATGGTTGCTTACTATATGCTAGAATAGCCCTCGCGTCATATTCGTATGCTGTTTGGTTCGCGAATTCCGTATTCGCACACCTTAAAATGAAAGACAAGCGCTAAAGTCCTGATGCACATGGAATGATGAAAAGCTGTTGTGTTTAACGCCTTTAACTGCCTTTCCCGTATGAGCTCATTTTACGCTAGCATAAACATTTATCATAAAATGATTATTACACAATCAGATCAAGTCACCTATGCTTAAATTTGACTGTGTTTCACGAAGTAGTTGTAACATTTAAAAGTTTTAAAACAGAGGACATCAATGTCACAAGTACCGAAAACTTCTATAGAACAAGAAGGACAGTACTTGTGGACGCCGGTCGTTCGGCAAATCACATTGACCTGTAGGTTTAATAAAGACAGATATTGAACTTGAAACCTGCTTCTGATTTAATACATCACCGTAGGTGAACGGCAGCAGAAACGTGACTTGTGTAACGAAAAACGTGAGTCATAAACATTTCTTGTACTTACGGCACAAATGTCCCATGATGAGGAGAGTCAAAATGACGTAGGCATTCATGGCGAATGATCTGCGAACAAAAATATTATGTTACGCCGCACCGCAAGTTAAGCGAAACAGAAATGAAACATAGCAAACATGACAAAGGGGTTTTTCGAAATACGTATTTCATACGCAATTAGTTTTAGGATTTAATATGAAGGACCAGTCAGGCCGATTCCATCGTGACTTCAGGCTGTCGAGATTCGGAAATATATTCTCTTTCTAAGCACGCAAAAATTAGAATTCCCTTCCGTTGAAGTTGTTCGCATGAACTTCCCAGGCTATACATGCAACAATCTTTCTAGCAATGTAGAATCTGCGTATGACGCGGAAAAAGTCCAATTTTTATAAACAACTTCAAGAACTCGATGATAAATGCACGCCATCGACACAGTGACGCACCACGTGTGTTTAACCGGTGCAGATTTTTTTGGGGCACACAAAGAAGTTTATCAGGTTTGATTTCTATAATTGAATTTTATGTGACATAGCACAAACACCTTATTGAAAATAGAAATATTTACCTCATCTGTGTGAAGCTACCTGGCTCCGAAGTTGGTGAGCTTGATTTTTCCCTCCGTTCCCGCCACCTCAAAGGCCGCTTTGTGGTGTTCGAGAAAAATGCTAAATTTTTATAGCTTTGAGCAAGTGGAAGGTTTATGAACCTTCGTGCAACGTGCAGCAGGTGATAACATTGAACAATAGCCAATGAATACGTCCTGATAATGGAGGGAGGTTCGGAATACAAAAATATTATTTCCACGCTATGACATATCAATGCTGTAATAGATGTTTGTCTCTTCTCGGACAATACTTGAGAACGCCCATGTTACAATCCTAGGAGAGTCATAGGGTCGATCTGAAATCTATCATTTATATTATCTTCATGGTTATGTACCAATATCGGTCGCCACATTGAATTTCGCATTTGTCGTTTATTGACTTACAGATGAGCCGGTATATGAGGAAAATGAATTATTCTTTTGCTTATTTTTTCTGATACTAATACTGGATCACCGGGTATGACGTCTTTTTTTCTGGCCCCGCCGTGGTGGTCTAGTGGCTAAGGTACTCGGCTGCTGACCCGCAGGTCGCGGGTTCGATTTCCGGCTGCGGCGACTGCATTTCCGATGGAAGCGGAGATGTTGTAGGCCCGTGTGCTCAGATTTGGGCGCATGTTAAAGAACCCCAGGTGGTCGAAATTTCCGGAGCCCTCCACTACGGCGTCTCTCATAATCATAAGGTGGTTTTGGGACGTTAAACCCCACAAATCAATAAATCAACGTCTTTTTTATGAATACAAGCATTGTACCTATATGTTTGCGACTGTAGCAGCATTACCATAGAACACTTGGGTGCTTATTAAGGCAAGTATAGTTACGTTACCACTACACTGCTACGCGTCATTGTAGCGTAACGTTTTTAACTGCTTAGTGCATTATGTCCAGCCTGTGCTACGTAATGTACAAAGACAGTAATATAACTTGCACTTTTATGTAACACTTTTTACTGCTATGCGATACTTATTGCTGTTATTCCCTTTCAAACAACGCAACATTTGCCCTTTTTATTCACAAGTGGTCGCTCACCGCTGGGTTCTGAAATGTCTCTCTTTATCTCTGTAGTTTACGTCATTTCTTCACCCCCCCCCCCCCCCCCCTCCGATTGCTAGAGTAGGCAAACAGGACGTAGTCTTGGTGAAATGAAGCGCAATAAGCGGGATAAGAAAAGAAGGGACAGACTGGACGAAGACAGGATTCCCAAAAATAGCACGTTTGACGATTAGTTTTAGCTGTTGAGTGGGGAGTCGTGTGAAGGGTTCATTATTATGGGCGTCGAAATTTCATCGCAGCGCGCTCTTCCCTCCGCCCCCCATACTATTAGGAGAATGTATGAAGCAGATTTCTCAAACCCCCTCCTCCGGCCCCTTCGTTCCAATCAACAGCAAATGCGACATACAATGGACTGACTGATATACGTAATTTACAGCAGAGGCATACTTATGGACAATATGTTTCAGAGTCATTCTACGGATAACACAGAATTTTTACACGTGAAGGCTCAATTATTGCCCGAGTAAAGGCACACACCTACTCCAGCACTGTTATCTCTTAGAGTGAAACATGTTTGATATACCGTGAACTCACCTTATTACGAGGGCATAATCGTGAGTGCCTATTGTTTGTCGTTATCTCCCGCTGCACTGCACAAAGGTTGAGGAACCTCACACTAGCTTGCAACTATAGATATTGTGGACGTTTTTCGAACATCACACAGCTGCCATCGAGTTACTCGGAATAGAGATTAAAATAAATCCCGCCATTTTCGTCACCAGTTACGGTGACAATGGTGAGGTAAATATTTTCTGTCTATATCTCTTATAGCTCAAAAAGATGCTTTAAAGATGAAGTCCACCATGTTAATTCGAGTGTGTGCTAAAAATGTCCAGCAGTTAAACATGTGTAGTGATTAATGTTGGTTACCTTCTATTACCAATCAAAATTATTAGAACAGCGGCGCCGGGCCTCACCTGCGTCTTCTCTGGACCTAAATAACGTTATCATCAATGTAATCATAAAAATTTTGTGCAATGAAGAGCTGCACTGTTGTTTACAAAAAGATCACCAATTATATCAGCTACGAAGATGAAACAATTTCTATATATGAGAAAACCTAGTACTGTACACGTGTAAACACATATCTTTCCTTCACCTTGAATGGACCAGTGAACTTACGATAATAGGTTCCTGATAAGTCTTTAACCGTAAGTCCCCCGAGTAAGTGGACAAAAAATGCGGCTAACAAATTTATGCACGTAAGCTACATTAAACTTCTTTATTTCGCTTGATTTTCTATGCGGCATAACCTGGTGTTCTTTATCCACAGATAATTTGCTATGAAGGTTTACTACGTCTTGGCTTTTCTAATCCTGGGCCACTTGTGTCGTAAGTACGAACCTTGTTCAGTACCTTCCATATAATGGCTCAAACACCCAGCCACATTAGGTTCCTGGTGAAGAATGCCGCGATTACAGATTAAACACTGAGTGGGGGGTGTTCATGTATTCCCAATAATCGCGAACGAATGTAAGACGTGTTAAAATGTCCTGTTTGCTACTACACGTAAGAATACAAACTTGAGTGATTTGATAGGCGTTTATATTTGGTTAAAGCAGCCCACATGAGACGAGTATGAAGAAACACGAAATCGCAAAGCAGGTGCTGACACACAACCAAGCTTCATTAGGAAACAACAAGTAGATGTATATAACCGTCCATATATGTTCTTGTTATTTCCCAATGAAGCTTATTTGTGAGCCAGCACCTGTATTGTGCTCCTCTCTTTCTTCATGTTTGCGTTGTGCGTACTTTCTAAACTAAAGATGAAGGATTACTCGGAAACACTTGCTGCTGTGCTTCATAGTTACTTTCCAATGAAGGGTTGTAAATGATAGATATCAATATGATAGTAAGTTTGATCTAAAAGGGGTGGTCACCCACGAGGATAATTAAGAAATATGGTTGAGTGGTGACAGGTGCGCGCCTGGTGGCAATGCACATGAATTCTCTCCCTCCGCTATAAAAATAATTCAGAAAGATTTTATCAGATGTCCTTGCAAAATGAAAAGAAGTAAAGTTGAGTCGCATTCATAGAAATGCGAAAATCGGGAAATTTTTTTAAAGCAGTTGTGTAGCGGTACAATTGTCAGACCTGAAGTCAAGCTGAAAAAGACATAATAAAATGTTTGTTTGTCTTGTATGTTTTGCTATATTGTGTTCAAATATTTTACAGCACGCAAATGTCAGAGACAGAGGTTTATAGTTGTTCGATAACAATGTGTTACCTTTCTTAAGTATAAAATTGGCTTTCGTACTATTCGGGTCTAGGGCCGACGAAAATTGACGCAAGTATTTTCGAAACAATATAGCATGGTAATAAAAAAAAACACTGTACATCATCGTCGCAAAAAGGATATCGGTGTGCTTTCGGGCTGGGCAGATTGATTTTCATCAAACAGAAATGACCAGCTGAATATCTCTTTTTAGTAATGGACATTTATTTCAATAAGCGTGTCAATGAAGATGCCAACTGATATTCTTCGGAGTTTTCTTGGCTTTTAGTGAACACTGAATGTAAACAACTATTGAGCCTATTCGAAAGTTTCAGCGCTATTATTGCATAATTTCCAGTCCAGCTACATTCCACAATTATGTCACGTTTTTCTTAGGACAAACGACAAAGAAAGTGCCGCGCCAAATCCTATGGAGGGCGTGTGAGCGTTTATTTAAGAACGAGCGAACTGTGCAAGGTGTGGTCAAATCAGATCTGGTGGGCATATAGGTGGTCCTGACGCGACTGAGCGTTTACTCTGTCTTGTTTCTTTCCCAACACTTAGTTATACTATACAATACTATGCTATGCTATAGGATACTATACAACACCATACTGTATTGTACAAGTTTTATTGTTTTAAATGCGAAGCATTTCTTAGCGAGCTTTGGCGATTTTGATATCTATCTATCTATCTATCTATCTATCTATCTATCTATCTATCTATCTATCTATCTATCTATCTATCTATCTATCTATCTATCTATCTATCTATCTATCTATCTATCTATCTATCTATCTATCTATCTATCTATCTATCTATCTATCTATCTATCTATCTATCTATCTATCTATCTATCTATCTATCTATCTATCTATCTATCTATCTATCTATCTATCTATCTATCTATCTATCTATCTATCTATCTATCTATCTATCTATCTATCTATCTGTCTGTCTGTCTGTCTGTCTGTCTGTCTGTCTGTCTGTCTGTCCTGTCTGTCTGTCTGTCTGTCTGTCTGTCTGTCTGTCTGTCTGTCTGTCTGTCTGTCTGTCTGTCTGTCTGTCTGTCTGTCTGTCCGCCCGTCCGTCCATCCATCCATCCATCCATCCATCCATCCATCCATCCTCGCGTAGGGTAGCAAACCGGGGCAACCTGGTTACCGTGCAGCCGTCCCTTTGCCCTTTTATCTCCCTCTATTGTTGATGCGGTTGCCCATGACAATAGATAATTTACAGCCAAACGCTTCGTTATGGGTGGGCTTTTTTTTACTCTCCTCAGCACCTCATCCTCATTTTTTTTTGCGTTTTTATCTTAACATTCCGCCACCTTGCAGATTTCCACACAACCAATTTGCTCATTATTCAGTGTCACTTCGTACTGTTGAATAATTTGTCTTCACTTTGTCAACTGCTACTCTCCTGCTTAGCTTAGTCGGAGGAGTGACCACTCCGAAAAAATTACGGCATATTCACGGGGTGAATGATGATGAATGGGCGAAGCTCCGGAGGGATTCATCGGTAAACTGTGAATCTTCCGTGTAATTCGCCCAGTCGATCATCATGTAAAGACGTGAGAAACGCTGTGTGTGTATATACACAAATCAACTTTTATTTGTTCTTAGACGATGGATGGCTTGCGATGTCCCTTCATTATGACGGCTTTATGGTCTGTGAAATGAAGGGAGAGCGGTTCCTGTATGGGTTGCAGTGGGCAATTTGCAAATACTAGGTCTATGCATGTTCCTCGGATCGTGGTAGGTTTCATATGGTCAAACGATATACGTCTGAGTGCATATCTAGAAGCCATATGTTGGATAAGCCAATTATTGTCTATGATAGCCACGTTAAAGTCTCCAAGTAGTACAAATGGTCCATTCTTGTATTTGTTCTCATAATTTCGTAACGCAGGGTCTATGAATGTCTTGATGTTCCCGGTCGACAGGTTGGGTGCGAGGTACATGGTCATGAGGACGATTCCAGAGTCAAAGAGTTTGATGGCTGCATATTCTCCGTTTTGGCTTTGACTCGTGAGTGGTAGTCTGAGATCTTCAGCTGTTTCCGTTTGCCTCACGTAGATGGCGACACCACCTGCAGGACGTTCTGATTCATCGGTACACACGACGGGAACGTATCCTTTGATGAACAATCTCGTCACGTTCCACGTCTCGGTAAAGCACAGCACGTCGACTGCGGTCAGTATGGGGTCCCTTTCTATGTCAAGTGCGTGGGCATTGAGAGAGCGAACGTTGAGGAGGGCAATGGTAAACTCGTTGGAAGAGTCAACGTCTTCTCGCAGAGATCGTTGATACTGCTGCGTCACGGTCGGTAATCGATGTCGGCCTAGACGTTGAAACTCGTTCAGCATCGCCGTGTCCTCGTTCTTGTCTTTATGGTAGAACCGCTGGTCTCCTTTTGCATTGGTGAGGTAGAGGTAGAGGTCATCAGCTACAAGTACCACCATCTAGTAAACACTACAAGAACTAAACGAGAGGTGGCTACATACAGGAGACGGTACCGCCATCTAGTGAACACTGCAAGAACTAAACTAGAGGTGGCTACATACAGGGGACGGTACCGCCATCTAGTGAACACTGCAAGAACTAAACTAGAGGTGGCTACATACAGGCTACAGGGGACACACAGCCCACGCCCTAAGGAGCTTCGCCCCTAAAAAGGGGTGTTTCTGGGTTCGATCCTCAAACCCATATGAATTTCGAAACAATCTATCAAATCGGTGGTTTTCCCTTTTATTTTGCTACTCCCACTGGTTTTATAACACCGGTATTTGGGAAACATTCATGCTCATTTCACTGGAAGAAAACGATGCACCGCGAAATTTCCGCGGTGTGTCGGATTCGCCGTTCCGCGACATGCATCGTCTTGTTTGGCCTGTCACGTGTACGATTGGCGTTTGGGCGCATGAATATAATTGGGCTCTTTAGGCGTGTCAGGATATACGCATCTGAGAAAGATGTCATTTTTGCTTGGATCATCTTGAGCAATCATCACCACCACCACCACCACCACCACCACCACCACCACCACCACCACCACCACCACCACCACCACCACCACCACCACCACCACCACCACCACCACCACAATCATCATCATCATCATCATCATCATCATCATCATCATTATCAGCCTGACTACGTCCATTGCAGGACACAGGCCTCTCCCGTGTTCCGCCAGTTAACTCGGTCCTGTGCTTGCTGCTGTCAATTTAAACTCGCTAACTTCTTAATCTAATCTGCCCACCTAACTTTCTGTCTCCCCCTAACCCGCTTGCCTTCTCTGGGAATCCAGTTAGTTACCCTTAATGACCAGCGGTTATCCTGTCTACGCGCTACATGCCCGGCCCATCTCCGTTTCCTCTTCTTGAAATCAACTATGATATCCTTAACCCCGGATTGTTGTCTAATCCACTCTGCTCTCGTCTTGTCTCCTAAGGTTACACCCACCATTTTTCTTTCCAGTCGTCCTCAATTTAAGCTGTACCCTCTTTGTAAGTCTCCAGGTTTCTGCTCCGTAGCTAAGTACCGCCAAGATACAGCTGTTATATACCTTCCTCTTGAGGGATAGTGGCAATCGACCTGTCATAATTTGAGAGTGCTTGCCAAATGTGCTCCACCCCATTCTTATTCTTCTAGTTACTTCAATCTCGTGATTCTGCTCCGCGGTTATTACCTGCCCTAAGTAGACATAGTCTTTTACGACTTCAAGTGCACTATTACCTATCTCGAAGCGCTGCTCTTTTCTGAGGTTGTTGTACATTACTTTCATTTTCTGCAGATTAATTTTCAGACCTACCTGTATGCTCTCCTTGTCTAACTCCATAATCATGAGTTGCGATTCGTCCCCTGAGTTACTCAGCAATGCAATGTCATCGACAAAGCGCAGGTTACTAAGGTACTCTCCATTAACTCTTATCTCTAACTGTTCCCATTCAGGGCCTCTGAAAACCTCCTGTATCCACGCAGTAAATAGCATTGGGTAGATTGTATCCCCCTGCCTTACACCCTTTTTGATTGGTATTCTGTTGTTTTCTTTATGAAGCACTATGGTAGCAGTTGGTCCCCTGTAGATTTCTTCCAGGATGTTTATATATGCTTCATCGACGCCCTGTTTCCGCCGTGTCTGCATGACTGCTGATATTTCTAATGAATCAAACGCCTTCTCGTAATCGATGAAGGCTATGTATAGTGGTTGGTTATACTCTGAGCATTTCTCTATTACCTGATTGATAGTATGAATGTGGTCAATTGTTGAGTAGCCTGTTCGAAATTCTGCTTGTTCCTTTGGTTTATTGAATTCTAATGTTTTCATATCTCTGTTAGCGATTACCTTCGTAGATAGCTTGTATAATACGGAGAGAAAGCTGATCGGCCTGTAATTCTTCAAGTCCTTGTCATCTCTTTTCTTATGTATTAAGATGATGTCAGCATTCTTCCAAGACCCCGATACTCTTCCCGTCAGGAGACACCTCGTAAACAGGGTGGCTAGGTTTTCTAACACAATCTGTCCTGCATCTTTCAGCGATGTTTGCTCATCGTGCGATGGGCAAACATCGCACGAGATCAGAGTCGAGCCATTCAAGAAAGCGTATGAAAAAGATGCATAAATCAGATACGTTCACGGCACCCGCAGAACCGTAGCCAGAATTTTTTTTTCAGAAGTTCGGTGGTGTCCACTCTCCTTGTTGAGATGTACCCGTACATACACACATCCAAATGTGACAATTTCGAAGGCAAGGGGGGGGGGGAGGGGGGCTTGACCACCCGAGTTTCGTTACGCCACTAACCTCAGCATTGTACGAGAAAGACGACGGGTGTGGTGTTTTTGCAAAACAGGGTGTTTGAAATGCTCCCTGGGAATCGGTTTTTTGCTCTTAACTTGCCGTACGTGTGTTTGTTCAAATGTCATTGAATGTGCTGGCGAGTGGTTAAAAAGAAAGGTTATCCTTACTGACAATTCAATATGAAGAATCATGTAGCTTTTATTGGGTTCAACGGCAGACATTTGCCGGCTATGTCGGCGTTCGGCAGTTACAAGGCGTATCTCCACTGCTGCAATGCAGGTGTCACACGGAAGCATTCAATTGCGATCAGGACCAGTCCGAATAAAACTCGATGCGGATGAAGTGCTGCTTCAGAGTCACACTTGATTGTGATCAGGTCTGATCGGGATCAAGTCGGTCGTGCTCTGCTCATCTCTATTCGGATTAGCGATCAGCGATTTCACTGACATGTCCAGTGATTGGTCCGAATTAGGCTGGCCGTATGGGTGCAAGTAACTTATTGACCACGATCAAAACGTTCAATGCAGGATCTATCCTGATGGCTATCAAAAGTACTCGTGTGGCAGCGGAATAAGTGATACCTAGTCAACTTGCATTTTATTTTGGCAGAGGGGCACGCTTCGGTGGATGTAGAAAAAAGTATGCTTTATGACAGTTGAATGGAAAGAAACAAACAAATACGGAGTGCAGGTAGAGCATTTCATTAGAAGTAACGAGCGATAGACTGTTCGCAAAAAAGGTTTCACGCAAGCACACGACCGTACACTTTTGCGGTAAATAAACAGGGGGCTTGCTAAACATAAATGGGGCACAATTTACTTTATTCAGAAAGATGGAGCGGGAGATTGATTTCGGTCTGATTCAAGTAACTTTCCGACAAGGGCTCCAATAGCTCCTGCTGCGGCACCGGTTACGAGGCGCTCCACTACGGGAACTACTACCGCAACGACTGGATGGATCTGCTCGTTGGTTTCATCGGCTTTGCCTTCGATTCCCTTGAGAACTTCGATGAGTTCGGCACGGTGGTCCACGATGGAACGAGAAAGTTCCTCGGTGAGCAGCTTCCTCGCATCGTCCTTCGTCATTGCCGGCCCACTCAGCGTGGCCGCTTGAATTTCTGCAACGCGAAGTAAGAAATAAAAATAACGTATTCTCAAGTACGCTGAAGTTTATTAGATGCGTAAGTGACGGTAAATCCAGTGTTTCACACAAAAACTTGTCTCTATTCTAAAGACATGCCTCTAGTGTTGAAGCCCCTCACCGAACTACTTTGCGTGCCTCATTTGGTCGAATCGCGAATAAAACAAAATGTACGGCTTTTGAAATGGTTGCTTATACTAGAATAACCCTCGCGTCATATTCGTGTTCAGTGCGGTTCGCAAATTGTGTATTCGTGCACCTTAAAATAAAAGACAATCACTAAAGTCCTGATGCACATGAAATGACGAAAACATTTTGTGTTTAACGCCTTTAACTGTCATCCTGTATCAGCTCATTTCACGCTAGCATAAAGATTTGTCATGAAACTGGATGGTAAACAATCAGACCAAGTCACCTATATTTAACTTCGACTGTGTTTCTAGAAATACTGATAATATTCAAGAAGTTTCAAAGTAAAGGACATAAATGTCAAAAATGCCAAACACTTTTAACTAGAAGGAAAGTACTTGTGGAAACCGGCCGTTAGAGAAATCACGGTTACCTGTAGGCTTAATAAAGACAGATATTGAACTTGAAACCTGCTTTTGATGTAATACATCCCCGTAGGTAAACGGCAGCGCAAAACTGACGTGTAAGAAAAAAACGTGAGGCCATAAACATTTCTTGTACGTACGGCACAAGTGTCCCAGGATGAGGAGAGTCAAAATGGCGTAGGCATTCATGGCGAATGATCTGCGAAGAAAAATAACATGTTACGTCATGCCGCAAATTAAGCGAAACAAAAATGAAACATAGCAAACATGATAAAGAGGTTCTTTTGAAATCTGTATTTTATACGCAATTAGTGTTGTGATTTATTGTAAAGAAAAGGTCGGCCGATTTCATCGTGATTTCATGCTGTCGAGATTCGGAAATATATTCGCTTTTTATGTACGCAAAAATTAGAATTCTCATTCGTTTAAGTTGTTCGCAAGCACTTCCCAGGCCCTAGACTCAGCAGTATTTCAAGCAATATAGCATGTGCGTTAGACGCGGAAAATGTGCAATTTTTATAAGCAACTTCAAGAACTTGATTATAAATGCACCCCACCGACACAGTGACACAGCGCGTGTGTTTAACCGCTGCAGATTTCGGGGGGCACACAAAGAAGTTTATTAGGCGAGATTTTTATAATTGAGTTTTATGTGACATAGCACTAATACCTTATTGAATGTAGAAATAATTACCTCACCTGTGTGAAGCTACCTGGCTCCGAAGTTGGTGAGCTTGATTCTTCCCTCCGTTCCCGCCACCTCAAAGGCCGCTTTGTGGTGTTCGAGAAAAATGCTAAATTTTTATAGCTTTGAACAAGTGGAAAGTTTCTGAACCTTCGTGCAACGTGCAGCAGGTGATAACATCGAACAATAGCCAATGAATATGTCCTGATAATGGAGGGAGGTTCGGAATACTAAAATATTATTTCCACGCTATGGCATATCAGTGCTGCAATAGATGTTTGTCTCTTCTCGGACAATACTTGAGAACGCCCATGTTACAATCCTAGGGGAGTCATAGGGTCGATCTGAAATCTATCATTTATATTATCTTCATGGTTTTGTACCAATATCGGTCGCCACATTGCATTTCGCATTTGTCGTTCATTGACTTACAGATGAGCCGGTATATGAGGAAAATGAATTATTCTTTTGCTTATTTTTTGTAATACTAATACTGGATCACCGGGTATGACGTCTTTTTTCTGAATACAAGTAATAGACCTAAGTGTTTGCAGCCACATTACCACAGGGCAGCTGGGTGCCTATATATGCAAGAATATTTACGTTACTGCTGAATCGTCGCGCGCCATGCGCCATTGTAGCATAATGTTTGAGCTACCTAACGCATGATACCCAGCCTGTGTTACGCAATATACAAAGAAAGCAATATAGCTTGCTCTTTTATGTAACACTTTTTTGTGCTATATGTGATAGCAATTGCTGTTATTCTCTTTTAAGCAACGAAACTTTTTGCCCTTTTTATTCACAAGTGGTCGCTCAACGCTGGGTTCTGTAATGTCTCTATTTCTCTCTCTTGTTCACGTCCTTGTCATACCCCCCCCCCCCCCCCCCCCCCCCACCGATTGGTAGGGTAGCAAACTGGACGTAGCCTTGGTGAAATGAAGCGGGATAAGAAAAGGAGGGACAAATTTGACAAAGACAGGATTCACTAAAATAGCGTGTTTGTCGATTATATTTAGCTGTTGAGTGTAGAGATATGTGCAAGGTTCACCATTTTGGGCGGCGAAAATTCATCGCAGTGCCCTCTTTTCCTCTTCCCGTACTATAAAACGAATGTATGGAGCCGATTTTTTAACCCTCCCCATTCCTCCCCCCTTTATATGCGTACTCTTATGGTTGAATGTTGAAGTGAGCCATTCGTTGTGAGAATCAATAACGATCGTTTATCATATACTGGAAAACGTGCCTTCAACCGATTGGAGACAATGTTCAAAAGTACCTAATCGCTTCCGTTCATAGTTGAACATATTTACGTTGTGCAGAACATTTAGGCGATGTCTAAGCCTCCTCCGTATTTGAGTGACAATTTCTGAATCATAATTAAAACTATTTTCAAGAATAGGAAAAATTTATTATGTTCCAGCTCCATTTGAGCTTCTTTTCTGATTAGTATTCGCTTGTTTGCTTGGCAGCATGTGACAACACTGGTCGGTGCACCAGGAAATACCGTGGCTGTGAAGCGACGGTTGCCATGTTAAGACTCACTGACGGTTACGGGCGCTCGAGTCACGCGGGGTTGTGGAACTTGCGCTAGTTGTGGAATGAGATGCGAAAGGGGAGGGCGTACTCGATTCCCACGAAGGAATGTTTATATCCACCTTTTTGGTAGTGAAAACCTAGTTTGGCAAGCTGTGACCAGAGTAAAAAAGCATCTAAATTGGCCAGTGGCGATCTACCACTCTATCTTCGATGCATAAAACCGCACAGAAAACTTATATCTAAGATTTAGTTCGTCAGAAATATTTATTTACAATTTATAACGCAGGCAGCATGTATACATTATTATTATGCATTATGTAACATGCGTGTTGTATGACATTATTATGCATTATGTAACATGCGTGTTGTATGCGTGTTGTAAAACATAAAAGTAATTAGATTGGGGCTAACTTATTACCAATCAATATATAGCTTAACTAGCCTTTTCCACCTCCTCTGTTGAACTGCGACCGCAGTAATCACAACTAAAGCCGACGTAAGAAACCTCAGCCTCCGCACAATAAACCTGTGGAAACAAAGCGCATACTGTGCTCAGAAAAAAAGTATGCCTAGTGAACCACCTGTGGTATTAAAAAAAATCACCAAAGTACTTATTTTTTAGACCAACCCATTCATTCCAATTGACAGCAAATGCGACATATAATGAACTGCTTGATATACGTATTTTACAATAAAGACATACTCATAGACAATAGATTTCGGAGCCACTCTATAATTATCACAGGATTTTTACACGCAAATGTTCAATTATTGGCCTAGTAAAGACACGTATCGACACCAGCACTGGTATCTATTTGAGTGAAAAATGTTCAACATACAGTGAACGCCCCCATTATGAAGACATCATTGTGAGTGTCTATTGTCTGTCGTTATCTCTCGCTGCACTGCACGAAGGTTGAAGAACCTCGCAATAATTCACAACTATAAGTATTGTGGACGTTCTTCGAACATCATAAAGCTGCAATTGAGTTACCCGGAAGAGAGATTAAAATAAAGCCTGCCATTTTCGTTGCCAGTTACCGCGATACAGGTGAGGTAAATATTTCCTGTCTATATCTCTTAGAGTACAAAAGGATGCTTAAAAGACCAACTCCACCATAATATTTCGAGTGCACAGTAAAATGCTCAGCTATTTCAGACGTGCTAGTAAACTTGTCGGTGTCATTCTATTGCCAAAAACAATTATTGAACAGTAGCGCCAAAACTCACCTGTGTTTTTTCAGGACCCAAATAAAGTTTTTAATGTTATAATCATAGAAATATTGTGCAATGAAGAGCTGCACTGTTGTTTACAAAAGGACCATAAAATATATAAGTTACGAAGATCAAACAGTTTGTATATATGAAAAATATTAGCACTGTAGACATCTAAACACACATCTTTCCTTGAACTTGAATAGATCAGTAAACTTACGACAATAGGTTTCTGATTAGTCTTTAACAGTAAGCCCCCCAAATAAGCGGCCAAAAAGGCGGATACCAAATGCATGCACGTGGGCTTTATTAAACTTCTTTATTTCACTTGATTTGCTATGCGGCATAACCTGATATCCTTTATCCATAAAGTCTTTGCTATGAAGGCTTACTACGTCTTGGCTTGTTTAGTATGGGCCACTTGTGTCGTAAGTACCAACTTTGTTCAATACCTTCTATATAATGGCTCAAACACCCAGCCACATTAGGTTCCTGGTGAAGCATGCCATAATTACAGATAAACCACCGAGTTGGGGGTGTTCAGGTATTCCCAATAAGTCGCCAACAAATGTAAGACATCTTACAAAGTCGTGTTTACTGTTTTTCATAAGAGTAAATACTTGAGTGACTTCATATGCGTTTATATTTGGTTGAAGCAGCCCACATGAGACGAGGATGAAGAAAAACAGGATCACAAAGCAGGTGCTGACTCACAACCAAGCTTTATTAGAAAATAACAAGCAGACGCATACAGTCGTCCATATATGTACTTGTTATTTCCCAACAAAACGCATTTGTGAGTCAGCACCTGTTTTGTGATCTTTATTTTATTCATCCTATTCTTCTTCGTGCTCCTTCTACTAAATATGAAGGGTTATTCAATAACACTTGCGGTGGTGCATCATATATAGTTAACTTTCGATGCAGGGTTATAAATAATAGATATCTTTAGGGGCATAAGTTTGATCTAAGAGGTGTGGTCATCCAAGCGGATAATTAAGAAAATTAGCTGAATGGTTACAGCAGTGCCCCTGAAGGTAAATCACATAAATTCCAAAACCCCCCAAGTTATGAAATTTCCGGTGAAAGATTTGATCAGACTTCTTTGCGGAATGGAAAGAAGTAAGGTTCAGTCGCTTTCTTAGACGCGCAAAAATTATGAATTGTTTTAAATCAGTTGTGTTGTGGTAGAATGATCGGACATGAAGAGATGCTAAAAAGGACTTCAAATTGGTTGTTTTTATTGTATGTTTTGACATATTGTGTTTTGAAATTTTTACCGCCCACAAATGTCAGAAATGGAGGTTCATAGTTGTCTCACAGAAATGACCAGTTTAATATATTTTCTTCAGCAATGGACATTTATTTGAATAAACGGGTCAATGAACAGGCCAAATGATATTCTTCGGCGTTTTTTGTTTGTTTATGGTGAACACTGTTAAGGGTTCGAGGTCGATGGTAGGTAAAGCGGGTTTTCTTTAGGGTAGCTGGCTCTCCACCGTCGTCCGCATAGCCGATCTTCGCCAGTGAGTTGACGCATTATGAGAAAAAGAACTAAGGTTTATTTACATGATAGTTGAAAGATAAAACTGTACAGAGATTCAGCGATTATTTACAAAGAAACTTTGCCTTTTATAGCCCTCCGTATTCTTACACGGAGGTCCGAACAAGGCAGTCACCACTCTCGACACAAATCAGGTGACGAAGTCTCAGTGGTCCACCCTCCAGAAAGGGTGCATATATTGAACCACTCGGCTGGGTGAGAATGTCCAATGGTAGCACGAGCGCACCACACAATGACGCACCCGGCCCACGTCTTGAAGATGTTGAAGGGCGAAGAGGTAGAGTCCGGTGCAGGGGGAAAGTTGAACTCCTCCGGGAAGATGGCCGCTGACCCGAACGTCAGCAGTGGTCCAAGGCAGCGTTTTGCTACAGTGTTGCCAGAAGTTTCCCAAACTCGGCAGGTGTGGTCCTCAATCCCTGAGAACTGTGACTGCGACGCCTTCTTACGCTTCCGGACTGTCGGTGCTTTGGTGACCATTTCGCGTCGGCGCCGACAACCAAGTCGAGAGGTTGACTTTATAAGAACTGCCACAGTGGCACCCTCCCACACTGTTCAAATCCGTTCAACAAAAACGTCTTTTCACGAAGCTTCCATTGTTACCCGACCACTACCTGGAACACCTACAGGACAGCGTCTAGCTGACTGAGCGCCGATGGGGTTGAAAACATCCTAGCAGACCAGCTTACGCACAATGGCGTCTTCCCAGACGAACTTCTGGGCCAAACCTAACAACAATGACTGTGAATAACGGTTGAGCCTATTAGACATTTCACACTCCTATTGTATAATTTCCAGTCCAGCTACATTCCTGAATGATGTCATGTTTATCTCAGAAGAAACCAAAAAAAGTGCCGTGGGAAATCATATGGAGGGCTTGCGAGCGTTTATTTAAAAACTAGCAAACGGTGCAAGGTGTGGTCAATGGAGATCTGGTGGGCACCTAGGTTGTCCTGACGCGACTGAGCTTTTACTTTTCACTTGTTTCTTTCTCAACACTTTGTTATAATATACAATACTATGCTATGCTATACAATACTATACTACACTCTATATTATACTCTTCGTTTATTTTTAGTCTGTGCCCTCCCATCTTTCTCTTTCTATACCTGCATGCAGACCTCAACCATAACTGCTCTGCTGTTGAACTCCTATAGCACAGACAGCTCATCTCCTGTCTTCATCTCATCCTTCGTATATTTTCCAAAGCTGCTGCTTTTTTATTTTTACTTATTTTGAACAGATGCCAACGAATCCTCCTATGCGTGCTTTTATAGCATCCGTGTGCCTCAGAAATTGGGCAGATTCACAAACCGCCGCACCAGTTCGTCCACTAAAGTTAACAAAGAAAGGCAAGGGTGGCGAATACCACTTATAAAGTCATATCTTTCAGCTTATCTGTAGCGAGATTTTGGGCAGTGAGAAAGTTATTGTCGGTTCGATATGGTGTATATTTTCTATATACGACATATACGGCGGACCTCGACCTTAACAGTGCTGGTGCTGCTGCTGCAAAAAAAAAAAAAAAAAAAACAGGCCTGCTTGGAAGGCGCACGACAGTCACAGCGAAAGCTAGAAGAGTGGCCTTTCAGAGCCTTTTGTAAACACTCATTGGGTAACTACAGCAAGCACACTTGCTCGACGCCCACTACGGCATAAATAATAAAGAAATTTAGTGTAGAAGGCCGGCATTCGCTATGTTATTTTTTTCATTCTGAGAAGCGTGGTATCCGCTAAACTGTTGCAAGGAATTTTGTGCCAAATGTTCATGCAGCGGTCGATGACAATGAGGAATTATTCCTGAAGTGGGTGTGTGCTACAGTTAATAGGTGAACAAAGACAAGCTTTAGTATTGGTTTCGAGCATTATACGACCCACTCGTTACTATATTCGCTTTGTGCGACGACTTCTTGTTCTTTCGCCGTTCTCAAACGCTTTATAAGTCGTATTAATGTGATTGCTTTCCCGAAATTAAGCAAAGCACCGGTGTGGCTCATCGGTAGAATACTGGGCCGGAACCCAGTGGACCCGGGTTTGAGCCCCTCTGTATCATTATACCAAGATTTAGGGGCGAAGCTCCTTATGGCGTGGCTTGTGCGTCCCTCGCAGTACGTAACCACCAGTGGCACATACCCAAAATAGGTATAACATTTGACCTCCAAAATGGTGCCGGTGAGAGATTTCTTCTGTGCGTTGTTTAACAATAAAAAATAGTGCTCAATGTACATGCCAATGGCTGCTAATGGAGAATGAGAGACAGGGGCATTCGGCTTTTAGTCAACACGCACGCTGCGATCCCCATTAGCAGCCATTGGCATGTACATTGAGCACTATCGGACAAGAAAGGGATGCTACATTATACTCGCTGGGTGTAACCTCCTTAGTTTTAGAAAGGTTTAGCGAGCGTTGAGCCGCAGGGCCATGAATACAATGAACTAGTATATACCATGAATGAATTCGAGGTGGTTAAAGGGGGGAAGCAGATATGAAGCGCAAGCCTAAGAAATTAAAAGCTGAATCCTCCTGTCTCTAATTTCACATTAGCAGCCACTGGCATGTACATTGAGCACTATCTGACAGGAAAAGGTTGCTACGTTATACTCGCTGGGCGTAACCTCCTTGGTTTTAGAAAGGTTTAGTGAGCATTGGGCCGCAGTGCCATGAATACAGTGAACTAGTACATACCATGATCTCGAGGTGGTTAAAGGTGGGAAGTAGACCCGAAGCGCGAGCCGTAAGAAAGTGTGCGTGTGCCACCTCTAGTTTAGTCCTTGGAGTGTCCGCTGGATGGCGGTGCTTCTATATGGGGAATATATGATAAAAAAAAAAAAAAGATGCGAGATGGTGGGACTTGGAGTGTTGAATAGAAGGACGAACGGACACACAGACAGATGCATGGATGAACGCATGAACGGACGCAGGGGCGGATGCATGAACGAACGCAGGGGCGGTCACACGAACAGACGCATGGACGGTCACACAGAAGGACGCATGGACGGACGAATGCTTCGCCCCACTCTCCATCATTCACTGCGTGGATATGCTGCCATTTTTTTTTCTAATTTCATGCGATGTGGTTACGGACACCGGTAGCGGCGGCGGCGGACACTTGTACGGCGTTTCCCGTGCCCTGAGTTGTGATTTCATGACAGCTTTCGCTGTATAAGTACTTTACCCTCATCAGTTTCGTTTCTGGGGTTTTTTTTTTTTTTAGGAATATGGATTTCAGCTACGTCCATTTTTACTTTTGCTTGGTCTTTTTGTTTGGCATTCCGTATGAAAGGTATTATTAGAAGGAATTCTCTAGTGATTAGTAATTCTTAAAAAATTTCGGCGTGCATATTTTTTATTATCATCGTGCAACAGATATTCAAGCGACGACGCTAAGTGGGCCAAAGCTGACCACGGACGAGGCAAAGAAGCTACTCACTGAGACGCTTTCTCGTTCCTTCATGGAACACCGTGAAGAACTCATAGAGGCTCTCAAGGGAATCGACGGCACCACTGGCGACAAAACTGAAAAACAGATCCATCCAATTGTAATTGCGCCCATAGTGGCGGCTAAAATTATTTCGGACATTTCCAAAATAATCGGCGAAGCTTAAATTTATTTCCTAACAATAAATCGTTCTACATTTATGATCAGGAAGTTGTCTTTTTATTTAACTATCAAAGCACACTATCGCGTGCGTACGCGAAGCCATTTGCGTCAGTTAACCGATCGTTATTTTGAACGCAGATTGTGCAGCCATAAACACATTTCTACGTTATTCGTCTGACACACTGTTGGAAAGTTCCGCCTGTTGTAAAAATAAAATGAACGCTCATGGGTTTCACTTTGCACTAGTAGGATATGAAGTAAAACTGCCGGTAGCCGACGGATATGACGGCTGCCTTCCATGAAACCCATGAAAAGCCGCAACGTTTCAACAGCGGAGCTGTTTAAGCCGTTGGTAATCTGTCGAAAGGGAACAAAAATATTATAAACTATATAAACTAGACACAACATACGAAATAAATAATTCAATAATTAGCAATGACACCCATTATAAGTACCTGGGCGTCTATTTTACCGACAATTTCAAGTGGAATAAACACATTGACATAACTGTGACCAAGGCAGGCCGGATGCTATACTTCATACGCAGAAATTTTAGGCAAGCTTCACAGACCGTGAAACAAACCCTTTATCTCACGTATGTAAGACCTATTTTAGAGTATGCTTGCGTAATCTGGGATCTCCATCAGCAATACTTTGTTTGGCGCATTGGAAAAAGTCCAAAACCAAGCAGGCAGATTTGTTAGCAACAACTATAATTTCTTTGCAAGCATCACATAAATGAAACGAGCATTGAAATGGGAGACACTGATGGTAAGGAGGCAGAAACTCAGGCTTAAATTTCTTCATTGTATATATTATAATGGAAATGCCATTAACCCTCTTGATTATCTGTTCACACCAACGTACGTCTCTAATCGTCAAGACCATTCACAAAAAATATTAGAATACCGTTACAAAACCCACTCTTTCGGTAGTTCTTTTTTCGTAAGAAACAGTACAGGAATGACACCGTCTACCAGATGATCTTGTCAATGAAACTGATAATGAATCCTTTTTTTCTTCATTGTAACGACTCCTATAATATCACTGCCACTAAGAATGGTTTGCTGTCTCGAAGCGGGGGGGGGGGTGTTTACAAATGCATGACTGTGACGTTGTTTTCAGTCACCGATATTCGAGTGTTTTTTTTCTCTTAAAATATTTTGAGTGCTGTTTTATTTGTGGAATCTATTGTTTTGATTGAAAAATATGTAGTTAAATTATTATGTGTACCTCCCCTACGTAAAGCCTCACGGCGATGTAGTTAAAATGTAAATAAATAAATAAATATATCCCTGAAAAACTATACTACTACGGTTCCCGGCTTACATGGGGGAGCTATCGGAGACAGCAACCGAAACGGGACGGTACAAGCCAAGGCGGCCGAACTCGTGAACCGCACCGGCGACCGCCATCTATAGGGAAACACAAAAGTCCATTTGACGACCTAAAACGTAATTACCAAGCTCTTTCACCTGGCCCGCCGAACCTTTCCTCCACCCAGCGAGAAGCTGAACAAGATGCAGGCGGTGGCCCTACGACATCCCAACCCATCACTGTTTAACAGACTATACCCCAATATATATCCGATGGATATATGCAAATTATGGCGTAATGAAATTACCACATAAAGTAACATGCTCTGGGATTGGGCCGAAAAATCGCAAGGTGCTAAATTCAAAACCCTTAAATATATATATATATATATATATATATATATATATATATATATATATATATATATATATAGATGAAATGGATGATCAGAGTTTCTTCCGGCTACCGTAATAATAGTTATACACTTCGAAAATAGTGCAGTATAGGAAACAAAACAATAAAATATTTATTTAATCCTAACAGTTTCGGCTGGTGGACCAGCCTTCTTCGGAGGACTTACATCTTTCGAAGAAGGCTGGTCCACCAGCCACCGAAACTGTTAGGATTAAATAAATATTTTATTGTTTTGTTTCCTATACTGCACTATTTTCGAAGTGTATGACTATATATATATATATATATATATATATATATATATATATATATATATATATATATATATATATATATATATATATATATATATATATATATATATATATATATATATATATATATATATATATATATATATACACACTGGGAGTAATAATTCAATGGGTCAGTTAGTCTTCGTGAAGGTATGGGATATGGCACAACGGGAGCGTTGTCAACAAGGATAAATATATTTATTTCCCAACAGTTTCGAGAGGGGACCTCCCTTCATCAGGGTCATCCCCTGATGAAGGGAGGTCCCCTTTCGAAACTGTTGGGAAAAAAATATATTTATCCTTGTTGACAACGCTCCCGTTGTGCCATATCCCATATGTATATATATATATATATATATATATATATATATATATATATATATATATATATATATATATATATATATATATATATATATATATATATATATATATATATATATATATCGCAAGGTTATAAATATGAAAGTAGATGCGCTTTCACATAACAACTGTTTATTGTGCCGACGTTTCGACAGGAACCCTGTCTTTTTCAAGGCATAATGCACATTATGCCTTGAAAAAGACAGGGTTCCTGTCGAAACGTCGGCACAATAAACAGTTGTTATGTGAAAGCGCATCTACTTTCATATATATATATATATATATATATATATATATATATATATATATATAAATATATATATATATATATATATATATATATTATATATATATATATATATATATATATATATATATATATATATATATAGTATAAAATGTATTTTTCGACCCTCAAAACTTCATCAGCAGCGTGTTTTTAAAGCTCTGAACAAGTTTTTGCGTGAAACAGAACTCGAAAAGAGACGAAATAATTTTGGAGCTTTGAAGGTTTCGATATATCACCGCCTTTCTCCTCCACATCATCAATACAATCTCTCTACTTTCCTTATCATGCCCTTCCCTTACCTAACGCTGAGTAGCAGGTCAGCAAATTCACTCAGGCTGATCTTACAGCTTTTCTTTCATACTAAGCCTCCCTCTTTCTCTTTCTCTCTGGAGGCGTCTACTACAATTACGGTTGCAAGTATGCTTACTACCGTATACATCATCATTTTACGAAGTAAGGAAATATCCACTACGTCCCATTTTTCTGAGAAGCGAGGGCTTCGTTACTGATATGTAAAGCATTATGCGCGCTTTGTACACGTATCATAGTTGTGCTAAGGTCTTTTATGAGCCCAATCGCACACGCTTCACCAGATTGACAACCTCATCAGCTCGAAGCGCACAAAAAGTTCTGGATACCTTGGAGACAGCCCTTGCAACCCATCTTTAACATTATGAATCACAGTATATTTCACTCGATTCGTACTCTGTCACAGTTCGCGAATTTAATACCTTCTGGCAGTCACAGCGGTAACGCGTTACGTTTTTCGCTAATTTAGTAACGTACTCGTAACAATTTTAGAACGGTAACGAGTAACGCTCTTAGGATACAATTTTTTGGTAACGTGTATTGTCACGTTACTCGTTACGTTTTCATCATGCAGGTGCCATTTCCCCAGAGCTCAAACCGATGAATTTTTTTGTCACTGCATCGGACAGCTGTCCACCTGCAGGTTTTAACAAAGAAAGCGAGGGTGCACGTAATTGCTTTTTTGTATAAATTGCGCATGGAAATAATATTCCCCAACTCCATGTGGGGAAATGTCGGGCCATCGCCACAAGAAGATCGAAGAAACAATACTGATTATTGGCCTAGTTGGCACTTGCTTACTGAGTGTTTCTGTACGTTGTGTGTGTGTGTGTGTGTTATTTGCGGCCAAAGCATGTCAGTAAGATTTAAGAAAGCTGTGAAATCCGCCATGACAAACTTTACAGGAATATGCTTTTCATGAAATCGGATTGTAGCAGGTGGACTGCTGGCCACTGCACCTTTCCATGACCCTAAGACAGGCTACCCGAAAGAAAAGCGCACGGACTGGTTTTATCCATACCACGTGCTGATAGCCACGCTATAGCCACGCTGCTACGTGGGGAAAGCGAATAACTTCTTCGAGAGCCTGCGGCAATTTAAAACCGACGTCGTCAAGTTAGAGTCACGAAGGAGTACACCCGCTAACTACATGGCGGTGAACTACCACCGCACTGAATTGACCGAGCTCGGCACCGTAGACTTAGAGCCAAATTTATAGATGGCTTTTTGTGGAATCCTGGCCCATCCAGCAGACTGCCGGTAACTTGACTGGTTTAAGTTGCGCTACTGGTGGAGCCTGTCTAAACGGCATTATGCACATAATGGACGACAGGCGTGACCCGATGAAAATGAAATGAGGAATAAAACCTCTAATACGAATGCTAGTTAGGCGCGAAACGTAGAACCGTTTTTTTTTGCGAAGAAAATTAAGTCTTTATTTTATACTCGATACCTTGGTTGGTTGTGTTTCTCGCTACGAACTAAAGCCTACCGATACTGCTGTCACACGAACACTACGGCTAACATTTACAGGTAGCTACATGGCACACATAACCACTGTTACTCTTCTCAGCGCTGTTATCGCCAAACAGGAGCTTAGGTCGAATGTTGTGGGGCCGAGCGGACAAGTTTGCCATGGAGAAAAAAAAATTCAGAAAGGTAGAGGTGGGGTCGGGTCACTCTCTGACCACACCAATGTTGCAAACGGGTAATTGCATAAGAGATCGGCACAAATCAGAAATATGATATTTCAAATTTGATTGAGTATTTCATACTTAATGCATACAGGACCCACTAGCACGAAACGACACTCAGTTTTCTTTCAACATGCATAATTTACGAGGCCGAAAATATCGAACATATGCAACACGGAGGGATTAATTTCATCACCAGTCGTTCCCAAAAGTCCATAATAATGTAACACTCAAATATTACTGTTACAAAGAAGACGTCTTGTGTATGGAATATATGCACAACGAAGAGTGAAGAAACATTGGTTGAAACTTCTAAAACAAAGAAAGCTTTAATGAAAGAAAAGTATCTAAATATGGATGATTTTATCATACTTCCTACAAAATAGTTGTTGCAAAGCTGATAAGATTTATTAACTTTTTTTAAAAACACGTTTTGCTTCTTTCTCTACGCAACGACAGCTACGTTTTTGGTTATTGAACTCCTGGGCCAGCGAGTCCGTTCATGAACACGCTCACATAAATGCTCGCAAAATTTGTGGTAAATATGCAGACTAATATGAATGAGCAATGCTTATGCACAAATATTTTTTTCCATGACTAAGCCATAAAGCGTCTCTTCAGCGCGTCGTCAGAACAGCCCTTTCCTGTGTAGGTCGTCCTCGCGTGCATGCCAGCATCGATGAAGCAGGTGCCGTAAGTTTAGCTGGTCCAAACCGTATGAAAGGAGTGAACCAAGAGGAACATCCGGTGTCACAAACGTGCACATGTCCGCCCCCCCCCCCCACCACCAAAAAAAAAAAAAGCGCCAATGTAGACCTCCACGAGCAACGTTACTATTCCGTTAACGTTGACGACAGCCCACTGACGCGCGGCGGGCAATTTCAGAGGGCAAAGACCAACAATTTTGATTTCGACGATCTCAACAAGAGGGGCTGTTACGATTAAAAAAAAGCCGATTACTGAAAATTGCTTAGATTTCAGTGATGCTTTTCTTGTAGCTAGTGTGGATTATTGAATCTGATATTGTGTATAATGTCGCGTTGAGAAAAAATAGTTTGACCATGTGCCACAGGGTCAGAAGCCATCACATGTAACAAGCAACTGTAAGCAACTCTAACATTGCTAAGGTCTGGTACATTTGTGCAAATAGTACATGTTAAATGAGCATATTGATAATCGAAGTTGGGGTCAGAAGTTTAACGTGAAGACAAATTCGAAATATAAAAATCTTATTGTGAGTGCTTGTGGCAAAGATATCGAATAAAATTTATGACTGTGTAGCAACGACAAAGGTAACGTCCGTGAGTTTTTTTTTCTGTAACGGTAACGTGCTACCCTTTTTTTTTGTAGGTTACGTAGGGCGGTAACGCGTTCTTTTTTTTTTGTTGGCGTAACGAGTAACGTAATTATTTACTTTTTTTTTGGTAACGGATACAGCACTGTTTCTGGGTATGCGTGATAGACGCTACCATGTGTGCAGTCGTATTAATAAACTTCGCCTTGATTCTTTCTTTCTCTATTCTTCTCCCACTCTTTCTTCTTTCCTCGATTAGGGTAGCAAACTGGGGGCAACCTTGTTACCGTGCGGCCGTTCCTTTGCCTTTTTCTCTCCCTCTATTGTTGATGCGGTGGCCCATGACAATGGATAAATGCGGTCGAACCCTTCTTTATGGGTGGGCTTTTTTTTCTTCTCTTTAGCAGCTCATCCTCCTTTTTTTGTGTGTTTTTTTCTTAACATTCCGCCACCTTGCAGATTTCCGCACAACCAATTTGCTCATTTTTCAGTGTCACTTCGTGCTGTCGATTAATTTGCCTTCACTTTGTCAAATGCTAATCTCCTGCTTAGCTTAATCGGTGGAGTGACCACCCCGAAAAATAGAGTGTTTCTTGGTTCGATACTCAAAGCAATATGAATTTCGAAACAATCAATCAAATTGGTGGCTTTCCCTTTTATTTTGCTACTCCCACTGGTTCTATAACACCAGTATGCATTGACGCTCATTTTACTGGAAGAAAACTATGCACCGCGAAAGTTCGGCGGTGTGTCGGATTCGCCGTTTCGCGACATTCATCGTCTTGTCTGGCCTGCCACATGTACGATTGTCGTTTGGGCGCACGAATATAATTGGGCTCTGTAGGCGTGTCAGGATATACGCATCTGAGAAAGATGTCATTTTTGCTTGGACCATCTTGAGCAAACATCGCACGAGATAAGAGTCGAGCCAGTCAAGAAGGCGTATGAGAAAGATTCAGAAATCATATACGTTCACGGCACGTGCAGAACCGTAGCCAGAAATGTTTTCAAAAGTAGGGCGGTGTCAACTCTCGTTGCTGACGTGTACCCGTACATACACACATCCAAAACGTAAGAATATCGAAGTGGGGGAGGGGCTTAAGCACCCGAATTTCGTTACGCCACTAACCTCACATTGTACGAGAAAGACGACGGGTGTATGTTTTTGCAAAACAGGGTGTTTGAAACGCTTCCGGGGGATCAGTTTCTGTCTTTAATTGCCGGCCATGTGTTTTTTCAAATGTCATTGAAAGTGGTGGTGAGTGGTGTGAAAGAAAGGCTGTCGCTACTGAAAATTTAATACGAAGAAGCATGCAGCTTTTATTGGGTTGTATGGCAGGCATATACAGGCTATGTCGGCATTCGGCAGTTACAAGACTGGTCCGAATAAAACGCGATATGAGCGAGGTGCTGCTACACGGTCATATGGGATGTTAATGGGGTCCGATCAGGATCAAGTCGGTCGCGCTCTTCTCTATTTGGATTAGTGATCACGATTTCACTGAAATGTCCACCAATTTGGATCCAAATCAGGCTGGGCCATGTGGCAGCAAGTGACTTATTGACCTAGATCAAAAGTTCAATGATGATCCGTCCTAATTGTGATCAAAAGTGCTTGTGTGACAGCGGAATAAGTAATACCTCTCGACTTGCGTTTTATTTTAACATAGGGGCACGCTTGGTGGATTTAGAAAAAAGTATGCTTTGTGACGGTTGAATAAAAAACAATCAAACAAATAGAGAGTGCAGGTAGCGCATTTCACTAGAAGTAACGAGCGATAGACTGTCGCAAAAAGGTCTCACGCAAGCACACGACAGTACATTTTGGTGGTAAATAAACAGGTGGCTTGTCAATTATAAATGACGTGCAATTTTACTGCATTCACAAGGATGGGGCGGGAGACTTATCTCGGTCTGATTCAAGTAACTTTCCGACAAGAGCTCCAACAGCTCCAGATGCGGCACCGTTTACGAGGACCTTCACTACGGGAACTACTACGGTCGCAACGACAGGATGGATCTGCTCGCTGGTTTCATCGAATTTGCCTTTGATTCGCTTCAGAGCCTCGATGAGTTCGGCACGGTGGTCCACGATGGAACGAGAAAGTTCCTCGGTGAGCAGCTTCTTCGCATCATCCTTCGTCATTGCTGGCCCACTCAGCGTGGCCGCTTGAATTTCTGTAACGCAAAGTCAGAAATAAAAAAAAAACAATCCCAAGTACACTAAAATTCTATAAATGCGTGAGTGACGGTGAGGGAAGTGGTTCACACAAACATTTATCTCTAGTGTAAACACACGTCTCGAGTTGAAGCTGCTCACCGACCTACTTTTCGCACTTCATTGGTTGAATTGCGAATAAAATGAAATGCACGGTTTTTGAAAATGGTTGCTTACTACTCGAACAGCCCTCGAGTCATATTAGTATTCTGGCTGGTTCGCAAATTCTGTATTTGAGCACCTTAAAATAAAAGACAAGCACTAACATTCTGATGCACAATAAATGATGAAAAGGTAATGTATTCAACGTCTTTAACTGCCATCCTGTATCAGCTCATTTTATGCTAGCATAAACGTTTACCATGAAACTTTATATTAAACAGTCAGACGAAGTCACCTATATTTAACTTCGACTGTGTTTCAAGAAATACTTATAATATTCAAGAAGATTTAAAATAAAGGACATCAGTGTGAAAAATGCCGAACACATATAACTAGAAGTACTGTATTTGTGAAAGCAGGCCGTTAGGGAAATCACGATGACCTGACGGTTAAATAAAGACAGATATTGAACTTGAAACCTGCTTCAGATGTAATACATCCCCGTAGGTGAATGGCAGCAGAATAGTGACATGTAATAAAAAACGTAAGGCCATAAACATTTCTTGTACTTACGGCACAAATGTCCCAGGATGAGGAGAGTCAAAAGTGCGTAGGCATTCATGGCGAATGATCTGCGAAGAAAAATAACATGTTACGCCGTGCCGCAAATTAAGCGAAACAAAAATGAAACATAGCAAACATGCAAAGGGGTTGTTTCGAAATCTGCATTTATATGCAATTAGTGTTGTGATTTATCGTGATATCATGCTGTCGAGATTCGGAGATATATTCTCTTTCTATGTACGCGGAAATTAGAATTCCCTTTCGTTGAAGTTGTTCGCATGCACTCAAAAAACTTTCAAGCAATGTAGGATTTGCGTAAAACGCGGAAAATGTACAATTTTTATAAAGAACTTCAATACCTCAATGATAAATGCGCCCCACCGACACAATACCCCACCACGTGTGTTTAACCACTGCAGATTGTTTGGGGGCGCACAAAGAAGTTTATTAGGCTTAATCTTTATAATTGATTTTTATGTGACATAGCAATAACACCTTATTGAAAATAGGAAATATTTACCTCACATGTGTGAGGCTACCTGGCTCCGAAGTTGATGAGCTCGATTTTTCTGTCCGTTTTCTGCACCTCAAAGGCCGCTTTGTGGACGGTTCGATTGAAGTGCTAATTTTTTATAGCTTTGAGCAAGTGGAAGGTTTCCGAACCTTCGTGCCGTGCAGCGGGTGATAACATGAAACAATAGCCAGTGAATATAGGTCCTGATAATGGAGGAAGGTTCGGAATATCAAACTCTCATTTCCCTGCTAAGAGATATGGGTGCTGTTGTAGATGTTTGGCTAGTTTCGGATAATACTTGAGAACGCGCATGTTACAATAATTTGAGATTCATAAAGTGGATCTGAACTTTATCATTTATATTATATTCATGGTTATTTAGCAATATCGGTCGGGATATTGCATGTCTGATTATTTTTTTTCAATACGAATCATGGTTCACTGGTTATGACGTCTTTATTCTGAATACAAGTAATGTACCTAAATATTTGTGACTGTAGCCGCATAACCACTTAACACTTGGGTGCTTATTAGTGCAAGTATTGTTACGTTACCAGTGCATTGCTGCGTGCCATTGTAGCATTACGTTTTTAACTACTTAGTGCATTATGTCTAGCCTATGTTACGTAATGTACAAAGGCCACAATATAACTTGCTCTTTTATGTAACACTTTTTACAGTTATGCGATGTTTATTGCTGTTATTCCTATTTAAGTAAGATAACTTTTTGCCCTTTTTATTCACAAGTGGTCGATTAACGCTTGGTTTTGAGATGTCTTTCTTTATCTATCTTGTTTACGTCCTCCCCCCCCCCCCCCCAATCCGATGGGTTGGGTAGCAAACTGGACGTAGTCTTGGTGAAATGAAGTGCAATAAGCGTGATAAAAAACGTAGGGACAGACTGGACGAAGACAGGATTCACGAAAATAGCGTGTTTGTCGATTAATTTTAGCTGTTGAGTGTGGAGTAATGTGCAAGGTTCACCAATATGGGCGGCGAAAGTTCATCGTGGTGCCCTCTTTATGTATGGAGCCGATTTTTTAAGCCTCCCCATTCCTTCCCCGTTCTTATGCGTACTCTTATGGTTGAATGTTGAAGTGAGCCATTCGTTGTGAGAATCAACAACGATCGTTTATCATGTACTGGAAAACGTGCCTTCAACCGATTGGAGACAATGTTCAAAAGTATCTAATTGCTTCCGTGCATAGTTGAACATATTTACGTTGTGCAGAACATTTAGGCGATGTCTAAGCCTCCTCCGTATTTGAGTGACAATTTCTGAATCATAATTAAAACTATTTTCAAGAATAGGAAAATTTATTATGTTTCATCTCCATTTGAGCTTCTTTTCTGATTAGTATTCGCTTGTTTGCTTGGCAGCATGTGACAACACTGGTCAGTGCACGAGAAAATGCCGGGGCGGTGAAGCGACGGTTGCCATGTTAATAATCACTGACGGTTACTGGCGCTCGAGTCACGCGGGGTTGTGGAACTTGCGCTAGTTGTGGAATGAGATGCGAAAGGGGAGGGCGTACTCGATTCCCACGAAGGAATGTTTATATCCACCTTTTTGGTAGTGAAAACCTAGTTTGGCAAGCTCTGACCAGAGTAAAAAGCATCTAAATTGGCCAGTGGCGATCTACCTCTCTATCTTCGATGCATAAAACCGTACAGAAAACTTATATCTAAGATTCAGTCCGTCAGAAATATTTATTTACAATTTATAACGCAGGCAGCATGCATACCTTATTATTATGCTATATGTAACATGCGTGTATGACATAGATATGAAAACATAAAAGTAATTAGATTGGGGCTAACTTAGTACCAATCAATATATAGCTTAACTAGCCTTTTCCACCTGCTTTGTTGAACTGCGACCGCAGTCATCGCAACTAAAGCCGACGTAAAAAAACCTCAGCCTCCTCACGATCAACCTGTTGAAACAAAGCGCATACTGTGCTCAGAAAAAAAAAGTAATGCCTAGTAAACCGCCTCTGGTATTGACAAAAAAAAATCACCAAATTACTTATTTTTTAGAATGCCCCATTCGTTCCAATCGACTGCAAATGTGACATACAATGAACTGACTGTTATACGTATTTTACAAAAGAGACATACTTATCGACAACAGATTTCAGAGCCATCCTACTGATATCGCAAAATTTTTACACGTGAAGGCTCAATTATTGCCCGAGTAAAGACACACACCTACACCAGCACTGATATCTCTTGTTATACCGTGAACTTCCCCCATTATGAGGACATCATTGTGGGTGTCTATTGTTTGTCGTTATTTCCCGCTGCAGTGCAAGAAGGTTTAGGAACCTCCCACTAGTTCGCAACTATAAGTATTGTGGGCGTTTTTCGAACTTCGCAGAGCTGCCATTGAGTTATCCGGAAGAAAGATAAAAATAAAGTCCGTCATTTTCATCGCCAGCTACCGCGACACAGTTGAGGTAAATATTTCTTGGATATATCTCTAAGAGCTCTAAACTATGTTCAAAAGACTAGGTGTACCATAATAATTTGAGTGTGCAGTAAAAATGCTCAGCTGTTTCACACATGATAGTGAACTTGTCGACGTCATTCTATTGCCAAACAAACTTATTGAACAGTAGCGCCAGATCTCACCAGCATCTTTTCTGGACCCGAATGATGTTTGCATTATTATGATCATGAAGATATTGGGCAATGAAAAGCTGCAGCGTTGTTAACATAAGGACCACAAAATATTTTAGCTACGAAGATCAAACAGTTTATATATAAGAGAAATATTAGTGCTGTAGACATATAAACACAGATTTTCTTTAAACTTGAATAGAGCAGTAAACTTACGACAATGGGCTCCTGATAAGTCTTTAACAGCATGTTCTCTGAATAAGTAGACAAAAAATGCGGATACAAAATTTATGCACGTGAGCTACATCAAACTTCTTCATTTCGTGGTATAACTATCATTTAAAGCGCACGAAAAACAGACATAAAGAGAGGAAAGCGCTTGTCCTCTCTTTATGTCTGTTTTTCGTGCGCTTTAAATGATAGTTATACCATGCATATCCAACTAGCCCAACTTTCGATTCTGTTCTTCATTTCGCTTGATTTCCTATGCGGCATAACTTGATGTCCTTTATCCAAAGAAAATTCGCTATGAAGGCTTACTACACCTTGGCTTTCTTAATCATAGGCCACTTGTGTCGTAAGTACCAACCTTGTTCAATACCTTTTATATGATGGCTCAAACACCCCGCCACACTAGGTTCTTGGTGATACATGCCATAATTACAGATTAACTACCTAGTGGGGATGTTCAGGTATTCCCAATAAGCTGCGAACAAATGTAAGACGTCTCAAAAAGTCCTGTATACTGTTTTCCATAAGAGTGAAAACTTGAGTGGCTTGATAGGCGTTTATATTTGGTTGAATCAGCCCACATGAGACGAGTATGAAGAAAAACGAAATCGCAAAACAGGTTCTGACACACAACCAAGCTTTATTAGGAAACAACAAGTAGATGTATACAGTCGTCCATATATGTACTTGTTATTTCCTAATAAACTTATTTGTGAGTCGAGTCAGTCCCTCTTTTGTGCTACTATTTTTCTTCATATTCGCGCCGTGTGTACGGTTACTCAGTAACACTTGCTGCTGCGCTTCATAGTTACCTTTCAATGAAGCGTTATATATGATAGATATCAATATGCGCATGTGGTCACCCACGAGGATGATTAAGAAAAATAGTTCAGTGATGACAGGTGCACGCTTGGTGGCAGTACACATAAATTCTACCCCCCCCCCCTCCCCAAATAAGAAAAAAATAACGGAGAAAGATTTTATCAGACGTCTTTGCGAAATGAAAAGAAGTAAAGTTGAGTCGCATTCATAGAAATGCGAGAATCATGAAATTGTTTCAAAGCAGTTGTGACCTGAAGTCAAGCTGAAAGAGACATAATAAAATGCTTGTTCGTCTTGTGTGTTTTGCTATATTGTGTTCAAATATTTACAGCACGCGAATGCCAGAGACAGAGGTTTATAACTGTTCGATAAAAATCGGTTATCTCTCTTAAATATAAAAACGGTTATTGCACTACTGAGGTCTAGGGTTGACAAAAAACAACTCTAGTATTTTTGAAACAATATAGCGTGATATTAAGAAACCACTGTACATCATCTTCGCAAAAAGGCCATCGGTGTACTTTCGGGCCGGGATGATTCATTTTCGTCTAACAGAAATGACCAGTTGAATATCTTTTCTTTTGTAATGGACAGTCCTTTCCATAAGCTTGTCAACGAAGGCGCGAACTGATATTCTTCCGCGTTGTTTTGGCTTTTGGTGAACACTGACTGTAAATAACGATTCAGCCTATTTGAAATTTCACGCCCTTATTGTAGAATTCCCAGTCCAGCTACATTGCCTAATTTTGCCACGTTTATCTTTGAAGAAACTAAAAAAAAAGTGCCACAGGAAATCTCACAGAGGGCGTGCGAGCGTTTATTTAAAACTAGCGAACTGTGCAAGGTGTGGTCAAAAGGAAATATGGTGGGCACCTAGGTTGTCCTGACACGACGCAGCTTCTACTCTATCACTTGTTTCTTTCCCAACATTTACTTATACTATACAATACTAAGCTATGCTATACCGTAGTATACTACGCCATAATGTATTTACTTTAGTCTGTGTCCTCCTATCTCTCTCTTCCTATGCCCGCATGCAGACTTCGACCATGACTGCTCTGCTGTAAAACTCCTATAGGCACAGACAGCGCATCTTCTGTCTTCATCTCACCCTTCGTAGATTTTCTAGGGCTGCTGCTGTCTTTTTACCTTTTTTATGAACCGAAGCCAACTCACCCAGCTGCGTGGGTTTATAGCCTGTGTGTGCCTCAAAAAATGGAAGCATGCCACCATCCTCCACACCGGTACACTAAAGTTAACAAAGCAGTGCATGGGCGTCGGAACACTGCTTAAGGCGTTATTTTTCAGCTTCCCTGTACCGAGAGCTTCGGCGGTGACTGAGTACTAGTGTCGGTTCAAGATGGTGATTATTTTCTATCTACGACATACGGCGCACCTTCGACCTTAGCAGTCGTTCTGTAAAAAGGTACTTTAACTTTCATCAATTCTGTTTCTAGGTTCTTTTTAGGAATTTGAATTTCAGATATGTCCAGTTTTTTTACTTTTTTGGTCTTTTTATTTGGCATTTCGAGTGAAAGGTATTATGAGAAGGAATTTTCTAGTGATTAGTAATTCCTAAACATCTGTCGGCATGCATTTGTTTTATTATCCTCGCGGAACAGATATTCAAGCGACCCCGCCGAGTATAGGCCAGAGCTGACCAAGGACGATGCAAGGAAGCTACTCACTGAGACGCTTTCTCGTTCCATCATGGACACCGTGAAGAACTCATAGAGGCTCTCAAGGGAATCGACGGGTACCACTGGCGACAAAACCGATGAGTAGATCAATCCAATCGTGATTGTGCCCATACTAGCTAAAGTTATTCCAGACCTTGCCAAAATCATCGGTGAAGCCAAAATATATTTCCTGTTACATCTTTTTGAATACAACAAGTTGTTTCCCATTTAAAATCAGGAAGTTGTCCTTTTATTTCACCATTAAAGCACACTTCCGCGTGCGTACACTAAGCCATTTGCGTCAGTTTAGCGATCATTATTTGAACGCGCATTTTGCAGCCATAAACATATTTCTACTATACTCATCTGACACACTGGGGAAAAGTGTCACCGTTTGTCAAAATAAAATGAACGCTCATGGTTAACGTATTATCATTGTGCTGTACCACGAGTTTTCGCGCTCAGCACAGGAACGTTTACGAAACCGTGCTTTCCGGATTGCGTAATAGGGAGGACTCGCTAGCTGGATTTCGTGCCGGCCGGTTGTGCTCCCGCGATCTCCGACGACAGCGCAGCTCTGGCCGACCGGCTCGCCCTGCGCCATCTCGTGACGCGGTGAAGCTCTCGCTGAGTGGTTCCCCGTCCTCGGTCTCCTGTAACCGTGTCAATAGTCTTTCATCAATAGTCATTTAATCTACTGCATGGAATCGTGGGCCTGGACTTATGATTCTTATCTGGATCCCCTTCGAAGGCTACAAAAGCGTGCCATAAGAATAATAACTCACGGTAAGTACAACGAGCCAAGCCGGCCGTTATTCCGATCGCTAAAAATACTACCCTTCGATCCTTTGCGTGACTATAAGATGACCATTTGTGTTAACAGTATCGTAAAATACGATAGCCCATTTGATGTCTCGTTATTTTATTCCTCTTCCCGCCCTACTAGAAGCTTGACGTTCGGTAACTTTAACTTGGCGCCAAGAAATAACGTTTATGGTGAGAGATTAATGCAATTCACAGGGATAAAGATCTGGAATAATTTGCCCGCTGAATTGAAGACATCACACAATGCTGCGGTAAAACTAAAAAAACAATTCTTGAGCAAGCTGTAAATCCTTCTTTCTCTCTTTGGTGGTAAGCACTTACATTTGTATAAATATACGCTGGTGAATCTTGTAAACCTAGCATTTTTTTCCTTCTAACTAAAACTTGTGATAGTTTGATGTTCTTTATGTATTTTAACTGATGTTTTTTGGGTGTGTCCACGAAGGTATCTGTCATAACTTTTTGTATGCGCACATGCAGTTTTGTCTGGTGTGACCCTTTCGGCCCTGGCGGTGTCAATTGACACCACCGCACAAATTTTGCCCTAGTATTTCGGAAACGTAACCAATACTGTTCAATCTTGGGGGCATAGTTCTTCAATGATCCCCACTGCGATTGACACCAATATTGCGGCACGTTTGTGGAGGTAGCAGAAAGAAGAGAAAGACTTCTCCACTCTGTATATGTGTATATTTACAGTGTCTGTATAGCTACATATGTATTATGTGTAATTGGTATTTCCCGCTTCTGTCCATTACTTTTCTCATTGGACCCTATACTAGCCTCAGGCTATGGGTCCAATCAGTGTTTGTAAACCTCATGCGACAAATGATAATAAACGTTCAATCAATCAATCAATCAATCAATCAATCAATCAATCAATCAATCAATCAATCAATCAATCAATCAATCAATCTTTTCCTATCTTCTCTTGAATTCTGTATCTGGGTCTCTCTGTTTCTGTCCCTATCTCTATTTCTATCCCTTTTAATCCTCCCTATCCCTTTTAATCCCTTTTTACCCTCATCCTTCGTGAACCACTGTTGAGGTGTCGCACTATGATGCAGACAGTTACGGGACTCACTTTTAGCTTCTTTTCTCTCTTTTAATAATCACTTACACACACGAATTGAGTAGGGGGATGTAGATGCAGATGCACAGAGTCTCCGAGGCCACACGGCGGCTCACGACATGCGCAGAGTTTCCGGCAGATGGCGGTACTGATTCGTGCTCGAAGCTTTATTGAACCGAACTTGCTGAGAGGCCTCTCGTGTCGATTGGCACTTGCTCGGTGGCGGCGAAGAATGAACCTGAGAAATCGCTCGGAATACTCTCAGCTGTTAGTTTTATTTATTTGGTTCACTGTGTTGTTGTATTGTCGCCGGCAGTCGGCTGCAGTGATTCTGTTTTCCCCTATCAATATTTTGATGGTTGGTCTATGTTTTTTTTTAAATGTAATTTGTTCAGCTAGGTTACATTCTTGAAGTTTCCCGAGGCGTGCCGAAAAGCCGATTGTGGAGACAGCGGAAAGACTAGTAAAAATTAAATGAAGTTACACACTGGAAGAGTGGGTAGTGCCCAATATTGGGCCCATTACTGGCCAGGTCTTGTTTTGCGCAACCATTCATTTTGAAATTATGGGTCCGACTTTGGGCAAAGAAAATAGATAAGTACATTGTGTGGGTGCAAAGCTCAATTTATGGCTTGCCTTGCCTGGTACTTTCTTCTAACATTACATACTAGTTTGGGAAAAGCTTCCTGCGTGATGGAGGTTCAGAAATTTGTCAACTCCTTTCGCGAGATTTGTGAAGATGTTCCGGTAAGCGTGGCATCATGTGTGAGCAAACGAAGGGCTCGAAAAAAAAAACAAAAGCTAAATACAGATGTTTTATCATTGTTAAGTATTAAAATAAAGGTATAGCTCGATCAGAGGCTTTAGTTTTTCCGCCCCGCCGTGCTTGCTTATCTGTTCATACATACTCGAATATGTACCGAACACTAGCCAATGTAGGCTAACAGTCAAGCTAGTTTGTAATAATTCCTCATGTCTTGTCAATAAAATTAAAATTGAATTGAATTGAAAGAGTTTGCGCTGCGAAGCTTGGGCGCGCAGAATTGATTTATACACTTGGCGGCTGCATTTGAATGTGGGCATAATAAAAATCACGGATGTACTTAGATTTTGGAGCTAACTAACGCCGAGCTAACTCAGGTGATGAAAATAATCCGAAATTACCACATGATGTCGTGTCCGAAAATATTATTGTGGTTTACTTCCATCACTACAGGAAGCTTTCAAAGGGTTGTGGTCCGCTCCTGTAAAGGTCACTTAACCACACACAAAAACAATTTTTTGTCGATTTTGGGGTCCTTCTTTTGGCTTTGGAACTGTTGAGTCCTAACGCAATTTCAGAATATCTACCCGCTTTTAAAGAGGCACGTGACATCAAGAAAAATATTTGCGTGCACTATTGTGCATAATTAGGATTGGCTGAGAAGTGGTAACTTCGTGGATTATTGTTTTTAAATGCATTCATCAATTGAGTTACAACCCAAATTTATGAAAACATGTGGTGACAGAGAGCTCTGAAATGGTCTCTTTAAAAAAATTAACCAGTAAACAAAACTCTTGCAGAATTTTTTTTGAATAATGAAGCTTTTGAAGAACAAAACAAAAAAGGATCAAAATTTCTGGGTCATTCTAGTACTACTACCAGCTTTCTAAAGTGGGGTGAAACAATTTTGTTTGAGCTTACAAAGACAAGTGAGACATATATAGCCCGTGATGTGGGATTAGTAATTGAATGTAAAACATTATTGAAAGACATTCAGGTGTGGGAATCAGGGTGCAACGGGCCACTTCTATGTCACGACAGTCAAGCCAAGCCCGACCGCCGCATTATCAGTCCGCTTGACAGCGCACATTTGAGAAAAAAAAAGTTATGGACCATCTCCCTGAAGGGAACCCTGACAGGATGTGAAGCAGCAGCGGGGCGCACGGCGTTGACTCGGTTGAAATGGGCGTCGACGTGGGTGCTGGAAGAGTGGTTTGAAGCGAAACTCGGTGTAGCATTTACTCGAGTAAACGTTTGTTTGACACGCAAAGACACGGGAGGCGGGTTGGGTTTCGTGTAAGTTTCATCGCAAATAAACGAGCCGAAAGAATGTTTCCACTCGACGTGTGGTCGAGTGTTGCGGGAGGTAAAGATGGTGAAGCGAGTGAGAAGTGTGTTGCGAGTGGACGGAGGGGCCGGTGGCCATTTTGCGGGTGAAGGAGAGAGTGAGGTGAGCACGTACGTGCGAGGGAAGTGTGTGACGTTAGCGTGACGTCAACGGGCAGCTGCGGCGTGACCTTCTAGACACCGCTCCAACACCTGCAGCGAGGTGAACGCGTTGCGGCGCGTTCGTACGGACGCACGTACGCACGACATTACACACGTGAGTCGAAGAGCTGCTTCACATCTAATGGTGTCATCCATCAGCAGATTCGGAGTACTTCTGGTAATACTTTTTTATGCTCCATACAGAGCAAGTCTCATCCATTGGCCGATTGAGAGGGCTCCTTACATGTTCCATTGGCAGATCTGGAGCAGCTACGTCACGAGATCCACTCAGGGGATCAGCTTATTCTGCTCTGCGAAAATCGTCGGATTCGACCGGAAGTCGCAAGCGCCCTGTGCCTTTAAACGGTACCAACTTTGGGCGTGCCAACGGACGGCGCTCGCGTCGTTGTCGCCTCCCGTCGGAGCTCACGTCTTGCTAGCGTAGCGTCGTTGTGCGCAGCGTGCCATCTCAAGCAAAAAGAGAGTATCGGGTTTAATTCTGACCGTGCCATTTGCTCCAGAGGGAGGGCTTGTGTTCCATTGGCAGATTCCCTTCTGTTGCCCTCCGCAGTGTGGAGCGCACCGGCGCAGAGTTCGTCGGCCACTCCGAATCTGCCAGTCGTTGACGGCGTAAAACAACTTTTGAACAGTTAAGCAGTTAAAGCTCGACGTAAAACGTAAGACGGGAAAAATCTATCAAAAAATAAAAATTTCATCATCATCATAATCATGAACGGGTGTGTGCCTCGGAAATTAGTTAAATACTACTGTTCCCCACTGGTTCTCTAAATGTGAAGAAGGCCACAGTGAGCCGGCTATGATCACACGCATGTGCCACAGAAATGGGAAACAATCTCACTATATGCTCGGCACTCACCACTGGGAACCTCACATCTGCGTTTCGTGTCAGATTGTTACCGTGGTACTTGGGTTCTGTTTTTCAGAGGGCCATTACAAGTAGGCATATTTGTATTGAAGTACTATACATTTTTACTACTTAATACTTCGCTTGTTCTTGGTGGTTGTTGAGGACCACAATTGAGGCCGCATAGCGACGAGGTCAGTTGGTTATGTGACCTCAGTGCAATAAGATATGAATAAAGGTGACTAATATTCTGGTGGCTATTCGCATTCCAAATATTTTACGGAAATACGACAAAGCACACACAAAGGTAATTTTCATCTCGTTTTCGTCAGAACTTGACGGCATTGATAGCTATGAAGACATGCATTACTTCTATTGGGACATAGACTGGCCCTAACATTTTGTGCGTGTGTGTAGTACACATGTACCATAAGTCTGGTGTTGTGTATCTAGTGAATCAGTGTATATGTATCAACGAAGGCATATTAACTACTTATGAAAATTGGTGCTTGTCGGTTAAACATGTGAAAAAAAAAAACCCAGCTCACAATGGAAACGCATACAATATAGAAAAGATATTAGACTTTGCGGTGGTGTCCATTTCGTTTCTTGCCTGTGCCATGATTTTTCAGAATGGTTGTTCTATAACGCCTGATTAAGAGATTTTCTCAGTGGTATGCTGACTGTTAAAGCTTTTCGGGAGCATGACAACTTACGTAATGACAAGCAATAGCCCTGCAATATTGATGCACGAAAGCTCAATGAATTCAACCCAGCCGTGTCATTGAGCGAGTCTACAGCAATAAAGAAGTTTGGGGACCATCTTAACAGTGAACGCGCAGCAATAAAATAGTGCCACGCCGTGTGCAGAGGTCACCGTCAGACTTCGTTACGACAGACCTCGTAAAACTGTCTCGTAAATTCACTCTGATTTTCGCGAGAAGTATGAGATCCTCGAACGTTCGAGTAATTGACCTGGGCCTTGACATGTCACCAGGGCGCGCAGGTCATGCTCTATATTGCCGTCCCTGATAGCGGCACACCACAGACTGACGTAACTCGGACATGATTGCCCAACACGTGTAGCGATTGATTAACGTATAATTTTCATTATAATTATTTATCAGCTGCAGTTTCACCAATTGTCGCGAGTTACTTGGTAGATAGTGAAAGTTCTTTATGAGTGAATTCATATGCAAGCGCGTCGGTGGCAGAAACTTTTTTCGCGGGAAGGGGTATTTATTTGTTAGAAAGTGGAGGCCGGCAGGGCGACACGTTAAAGTGTCCTTTTGGGCCGCATATGGCATGCAGAAAAAAAAAGGGAGGGGGGCTCAGTGTGTCCCTCCCTGGCTATGCCATTTCTCGATAGTGCGTTGTTTACAGTGCTCGGCTGCTGATCCGAAGGTCGGGGGTTCGATCCCCGCTGTGGTGATCGCATTGAAATGGAGGTGAAATGACCAGTGCACTCTGCGATGCCTATGCGCGCTTAAAAAATACCAGGTGGTCGAAATTTCTGTCACTGCGGCCTGCCTCGCGACGTGATTTTGGCACTCACAACCACAGATATTATAATTATTGTTATTGATATTAGTACTAGTAGTAAGTTTCCATGCGAGTAAATTCATATGCGAGTGAATTCACAAAGCGCAGTGCAAGCATGATAATGACTTCCGAAAGATACGCCTGAACTACTAAGCCTCCGTAGCATTGAAAACTTAAAAACATCAAAACATCGTTAGACAACAACACGCAGAGTTTACACATGGTACGATTTCGAACTAACACCGCAAACGAAAGGGCGAGTAAGTTTCATGAGTTAAGCTAATGGCTGCACAAGTTAGAGTAGCCGCTGTCCTAGCGGTGAGTGGATTGAAGCCAGGTGTTAAATGCAATCGAATTCTATTAGGCTAGTGATTGCCGAACGTGCGACGAAGTCACATGAGAGACTAGCCGGATACGACGCTGGTGGATCTTATAATTTTGTCGTTGCTCGAGAAAAGGTGAGCAGAACTCAACCGTAAAGAAAATCATCAAAGTAACCTCGATCATAACGAAGGTGTGACGTCGTTTTGATTGCTTCTGTGAAACTTGGTGATGCATTCCGTGAATACTTTCGTAATAACTGCTCGTCTGTGAGAGCGGCGTGGGTTGGGACGCGAAAATGAAGGAATATAAGCGGAACTTCTGGGGAAGCCTTCCCATTGCAAGGAAACTCTCACAAACAGGCTTATATGCATCAATGCACGGACGAATGTGGATGTCTGTCAGTCGAGCATAAAACGTTGAAACTGAACTGGTGCTCAGCGCCGCATGTACTCATTGGTGAATAAACAGCTATAATAAAAATAAGACTACAGAAATGAAGAATTCATAATAATAGACATTGATGCCAAAATGCAGGCTAAAATGGGAAAATTGCAAAAAAGAATACCGATCTTTTCACCACGAACTTATTGTATTGTAATAGACCGGGATTATGCAGTACACACCAAATGGTGTGGTCCACGTCAGTTCGTACTGACATAACAACACGTGAGTGATGGCTGTGGGAATTTTCGTGCCCTATTCGGAGGCTAGGACGCGTGGTATTGAAGTTCGAGTCCTGAATGCCGAGGCAGTCAGGACAAAAGCAGGGGCCTCGCCGAGTGCAGAAATGTGAAAGGAAAACCGATAACATTACGGGCTTTCTGTTGTTGAGGGGCCGTGTTTCCTTCACTGAATGATTTATTCCCTTCATTTTTCTCATTCACCTCACTGACTTATTCGCATAACTAAACTGGCTGCCTCACTTAACTGATTCTCTTCTCTCATTGGCCCACTCAATCACACATGAATAAACTAATTCACTCACCTCATTCATCTGCTGTCTACAATCGTTGGTAAAGGTACGGTGCCTATTGAAATTCGCATAACTTGTTTTCACACACACACACACACACACACACACACACACACACACACACACACACACACACACACACACACACACACACACACACACACACACACACACACACACGCACACGCACACGCACACGCACACACGCACACACACACACACACACACACACGCACACGCACACGCACACACACACACACGCAGACACGCACACACACAGGCACACACACACACACGCACGCACGCGCACTCACGCACACACACACGCACACACACACACGCACACGCACGCACGCACGCGCACTCACGCACACAAACACACACGCACACACACACGCACACACACACACGCACACACACAGACACACACACACACGCACGCACACACACACACACACGCACACACACACACGCACGCACACACACACGCACGCACGCACACACACACACACACACACACACACACACACACACACACACACACACACAGTGGCTTGAGCTTCGCTTCAAGAGCTGATCACGAAAGCGTAATTGATCTGGCCCCGTGGCCATCTTGATTACTAGCCTGCGCTTTGCTTCCCGGTGCATGCCTCAACGACGCCGCAAGGAGACGAATGCCTGCGTGTGACATTGGCCGTTTGAGGCTACCCTAGAATGCCCACTGCAAGTACAGTTGCGCAGTGCACACTGCAACATAATTTTTTATCCATTTGTGAATCAGCGAAGGGCTCTCCGCGTCCATAAGGCGACACGCGAACCTTGGCTTCTGCTCACTTTGTCGATGCTTTTGCTTAAAATGGTGATTAAATGTGCCTGATCGCATTTTAATGAGTGAGCATCTAAAACATCCACGCGTTCTGTAATTCAAAAGTTTCTACGCCTCTGCCACGCAATAATGCATGCGTTAAGGGGGCTCCTTCCGCAACATGACCTTCATATAGTGTTTTTTTTTATGACGCAGTTTAAAGCAATGTTGCGATTAATCCATACACTGTCAGTAAACTTATTCGAACATCTCTTGAAGTGGCGTACGATACGTTTTTCCTTGTCGATATACAAAGCCTGTGGTATAGACATGCATGCAGGACCACAAAGCAGAACTGATCTCTTCTTCACGCACACATTTCATCCGAATGACTATTAACTTTAATGATATTTACGACGAACTGGACTTTAGGCAGGACTGGCACCCTTTCTTGGTGAAGTGCTTAGCCTCTCCACTTTTCTTGTGCAGCACATCCTAAAGAACTCTCCTTCAACTATGGGGCTTTAGTCTTTGAGTTTTCTTGTCAGCAGCCTTTGTACGCTTATTGTTGCTACGTAACTGATTGACATGTGGGGTTTACCGTCCCAATGTTGCTACGTGAGTGCAACAGTGAAACTCTGTCCGGCATTGTGTATTAACGAGATAGCTTCAGCTCGCTTAGCAGACACTGCTGTGCCGGCGTCGGCGTCGTTGTTTGTGAGAGAAAAAATCATTATCTCATGCCTGACAAAAAAATCAAGAGTTATGCAAATAAAAAAATCATAAAAAACTCTGGAGCAGAGTGGTGATCAACCCAGGGTTGTTTGCGTGTCAAGCGGCTGTTCTACCTCACGGCCACTCCTCTGCTGGTGAAGAAATGGAAAAAAGAACTTCATCTGCTTCGAAATGCAGTGAAAGTAGCTTTCATGCTTCACAAACACACGCGTCTTGTATACATGCTTCACAGCGCAAGATAAAATATTGCAGTAATAACGCGTGGTACAAGCGTCCATTGCCATCGGGCATCAAGGTTGAAAGCCAGTACCCCACTACAAAAGGCACCCACGCTACTGCGCCTATTCCTTCAAGGCCACGTATAGGTGGCGCATAGCAAATTCGAAAAGGTTTCATGCACTAAGTGTTTGAAATACGCACTAAGAACAGAATTTCGCGATCGCGTACAACTCCTAAAACGAAGCTTTAGGATTCCCTTATTCTTTATTACACAATCAAATGAACACCATAAAAAAAAGAGGTGGCTCTGTGGTAGGACATCTTTTTATCATGCAGAAGAGCTGGGCTGGACTCTCACTCGAACCAACCAATTTTATTACTTACTTTACTAGAATCTCTCGATTTTCGGTCGCACCGCCCCGGTGGTCTTGTGGCTAAGGTACTCGGCTGCTGACTCACAGGTCGCGGGATCGAATCCCGGCTTCGGCGGCTACATTTCCGATGGAGGCGGAAACGCTGCAGGCCTGTGTGCTCAAATTTGGGTGCACAATAAAGAACCCTAGGTGATCGAAATATCCGGAGCCCTCCACTACGGCATCTCTCATAATCGTATGGTGGTTTTGGGACGTTAAACCTCACATATCAATCGATTTTTCGGACGCGGAAAACGCCGGTTTCTCGTGTACAACCAATGATGCCGATAATAAAACATTTACGAACCTGCTCTTAAGCATTATCATGTTAATTTCTCCTGAACACCAGCAGCGTGTAAGAAAGGGGACACCTTGTCCTATATGTGTGATAGCAGAGCCTAATAACGGTAAAGTGAAATATAGTAAATTTCGGTTCTGATACTTACTGGTGCCCTAGTAAACGTGTAACTGTAGCGAAGATGCATGGGATGTCAGCAACTGTTAAGTGCATCTAAATGTGCCAAGAACAACGTTCTTTTTTTGCGTTAATGAAAACAGCTTTTCACTGCACTTGAATGATCACCGTCTAGTAATTGGACGCTTCGTAAGATCTAATATGAAATCAGCGTGCCAAATACCCTTTTACTGCATCGAAATTGTTTTCATTTTTCTTCTATACCTTTATAGGCAAGCAGATGGTACTGCAAAGCCGGAAAAAAACGTTAGCTATTGCGCATAGAGGCCACTTTTTTTGCCTGTCAGTGCCACAAACAAAACAAAGTTAAAAAAAATTGCGTCGTAGACATGTGCTTTGTAGGCGTACAGTTGTCTTTAATTCAAGCGACATTTAATTTACTAGTATCGCAAATGTACACAAAAAGCTGCAACTCATGCATGATAGCTAAAGATTTGGCTGACTGCACGTAATCGTGTTTAACTCCCAGCTACCTCACGCACCATTACTTAAGCGGAGAAAACGTGTTCACATACATTGCGAACAATCTGACCGTTGAAGTCCCCCTGAAAATTAACGAAAATCCAGACTGATCTGCCGATGAGAGTAATAGGAAATGAGAAGATTAGACAAGTGTTATTGTTTTGGATGGGCACGCACTACATTTGGGCTTTTGCCGATCACTGAGCCATGGTGTCCTACATTTAGAACATGAGAATTGCTCTTGGCTGCGCGTGACGAGCAATTGTCAGGGAAGGCTCATTTTTTGTAAATAAGCCGTTATACATCTGATAGAAATGAAATTTTTATAAAATACTTGGTTGGGGCGTTTGTTGTTTCTGTCTTGAGGCATCTTACTTTATATTTGCTAGAGCTCTGAGGAAAATGATGAACAAACTACCAGCTACATTTGCACTGGTTTATTTAGGATACCCCAGACACATTACTGAATTTTTCAGGTATTCATGTCACAATATGTAGCAATAATTCTCCATGTTTGTCTCGTTGCTGTTCGGTACGTGTTAGAGCGGGTTCATTAAGCTCTTTCATCCATCCTTTTTATCGGGCACCAGGGCCGGGAATGTCCATAAAAAAGCTCGCGGAGATGAATGTCCACACTATATCTAGGGTGCGGGCGTTGCGACCACTCGATGGTCACTTTTTTTCACTTTATTCTGATATTCACTTCGCACCAGCGATTAAAAAGAGACGCGCACCAGATTCACAGATATGCCTAACTGTCTCCATAACGATGCGTTGACATTGTGACGATTCATAAAAGCGCCCCACGACGCGTTACGCCTGATTTCGCCCTTATGAAAAAGGTTGCTAAAGGGTGCCCCAATCTAACGTAACGACCGTTTTAACCAAGAGGATGCTTGCTGAAGCTGTAATGAACATAGTATAGCACTACACATAAGGTGTTTATCGGTGAGACTTTCTTAAGCGTCGGTTATTTTCTTTGGGTCGTTGCGCAAGTCTTGGGTGGATGGGAGATGCGACGTGAAGATGCATCTGACAAGGCCACAGCGATTTATTGGAAGTAATTTACATCCCACAGCACAAGGCACCATTTACGTTAAAGTGACGACGTGCCTCGCTTATTGCCTTTCGACGCTAGCGTCATCCTGCACCGAACTTTTTCTATCCCGCTAAATGTCCCACAACCTTATAAAACGGAGCGGGATGTCTGACAAGCGAACGCGCTGGATGAAACTATACTGGCCTGCCTACAAAAAACGTGGCGCGTCGTTTTTGCATGGGGCCGAGGTTAACCACTGCCTAGGGCGCGTCATATAAGAGGAAGCGAGAGTGTGGAGACTGTAGAGCCGAAAAGAAGTTAACACGTCACGTATGAAAAACGACCGTGTTTGTATTAACGACTCGTGAATACTATAGCTAGAGCTCGTTAAGCTCTAAGCAGTGTTTTGGCTATTAACGACTATAATTCACGTCGCAATTGCAAAAAAGAACCACCTCGCTTAATTACATATACATTTTAATAAAACACTTGTATATTATCACCTAACTTTAAGGGAAGCCTAGCCCAGACTGGTACTTAAGAAAGACGACCGCGGATGGGCCCTTTTTGGCCCTTCATGCGAATTTTGTCACACTAGGTCGCAGGTTCGTCTCCCGCTGATCGGCTTCTCACTGCAGGTTCGCGCACGAGGTCAGGTGTGTGACTACTACGTTTCCATGGGGGCGAAATGCAATTAACAACAGCGTACTTAGATTTGGGTGCAGATCAAGGAACCCTAGCTTATCGAAATGAATCCGCAATCTTCGTACCATGGCGTGCCTCGTAATGATTTTGGCCCATGAAACTCCGGAAACTCGTATTATTAATTACAGGTAGTCGTGACGCCAACTTGATCTCGAAAGCCGCGTCAGCATTACGACAGCTATTGAGCGCTCCATATCCGAGTGGTATAAGTTCATTTCGTGCCTGTTACTGCACCCTTGCCGTTACATCTACTGGTCGTCGTAGCTGCCTGTCATGCACAATTCCTTTGTTTCATTTTGTACAATCTGTCTTGCACTGCGTAGGCTACAGCAAATGCGCTCATATTACAACGTTTATTGAAAGATTCTACTTTCCAACATAAATTGAGCGAAGTTCTCTAAAGTCATAAAAAGAAATCACCGATTAAGTACCATGGTTATCCAGCGAAAGTGAAACGTGCGGCCACGTGTGGTTGCAGACATCGCAGTCAAAGCCGCTCAAAAAACTCCCACCGAAAGCGGGCCCTTACGGAAATGCCATATATGGCAATACTTTTAGTTATATCTGGCCACATATATGCGTATATGTAAACATATGTGGCATCCGTTTACCATATATGGATGTATATCAGGCGGGGTCGATTCATATACGGTGTTATCTACAGCCATATATTCCACGGTTGGTCCATATAAGGAGTCTAATCCGGCCTTATCGTGGCCCCGGCGAACGCATTTCCCTCATTGCCTCTCTGACGCTTCTCTGCCTACAACACCGCTTCTTCAACTCACTGTTGTCGCTTGCATTTGACTCGGAAGGTTGCCGGATTCTCGCTGTGCAGTGTCTAATTGCGCTTCGCCAACCAGGCCAGTCATTGTGCCCGGACTGGTGCATCGGCCCGGCGAACACTGATTCCCTCACAGATGAGAGAATTCGAGATCTGTCTGCCTGATGCCACACATGGCTATGCTGTATTTTTACATATTCCCTTCTTGCCACCCTTACTTTTTTTCAAACCCACACAAGGTTTTGCCTGCAGACGTCAACCGTTGACATGAGGTGTCGTAAGTCGACCACCTGATCCCCAAAGGCGATCTGCACTTAAAAGCGTGTTAACAACAACAACAACAACAGCTACATCTCATTCTAACCAAGATAACTTATACACGGGATATACAAAACGATATCGGAGTAAACTAGGAAGCTGAGTCACCATGACTGAGCCTAAAGAGAGAGAGATAAAATAGAGAGGAAAGGCAGGGAGGTTAACCAAGCTTGGCTCGGTTGGCTACCCTACATTTGGGGTGGGGGAAAAGGAGAATAATAGAACGGAAAGAGATAGAAAAGAAGAGGAGTAAGAAAGAGAAGCATGAATTGTCAGCTCGAGACTACAGCTCTTTCACAAGCGTTCACAAGCACAGTTTCACAAGCACAGTTCTTTCACAAGCGTTCGTGAAGTCTGGTGGTCTTTAAAAAGTACAAGAGGGCTTTCGTGGCTTTGCGCGTATGGGAAGCCGTCGGCCAAGGTCCCAGGATCTTCTCTTCTGCAAGCGGCCGTGAATCCAGCTGACAGAGCTTGGCTTCCATAATACGTCGTTCGGTCTGGTATGCTGGGCAATGACATAGGATGTGCTCAGACTGAGCCTAAAATACGTGATCTGATACGGGATTTCTCTCATTTTTCTGCATCACGGGTGAGGCAAGAAAAAGAAAATGGTGGCAGGAAAATGGTGGCACGGTTTCGAAAACGTGGTGAGTATAGGTGATAAGCAGGCATCAACAACGCCTTTGTCGTATTGCGCAGAAGGCTGCAATAATGCTAGTTGGAACGTTTTTCATGTTCTGATGCAAATGACGCAGACCGATAATTATACCTGCTGGGGTTTAGCGTCCCACGAAATCCTTACGAGAGACGCCGTAGGGAAAAAGCTCTGAAAATTTGCACCACCTGGGGTTCGTCAATGCGCACCTTAACCTAAACGCACTGACCTCAAACGTTCTCGCTTCAATCGAAATTGTAGCAGCTGCAGCCGAGATTCCATCCCGCGACCTTCAGTTTATAGCACGCAGTTGAGCGGCATAACCACTAGACTACCGGCGAGGCGACAAGGACCGAAAAAATGAGAAACAGCACAGGGTGATGCGCAACCTGCTTTAGTTCAAGCATGGAAAGACTTATGTACAAAAAAAGAAACGAATACGTTAAGGGGGAAAATTTAGTTATATAAATTGCAGAAAAAATAAGCTCTTTGGCGCTTGTTTCATCATGAACTTATATACCAAGATGCCCAACTGACAGTCATCTTAGAATAAAAAAAAATGAAATGGGCATATCAGAGTGTTAAACAATGTCACCGACACATGTCATGAGTTATGTATGCGGCGACATGGTTTTGTGGTGGTGGTGGTGTTGCAGCAGGCGGTGATAGCCTGGCCTGCATGGCCGGCAATGGTTCCGCCTGAGCATCTCCTGAATTTCGAAAATGTCACCACGTGTCAGACAGCCCAGTGTCTCGCAGGAAGACCAACGAAATTCGTTGCACGTTCCTCCTAGTTGCCGCGGGTCCTTCAGGAAAGATGACGTCATCAACTGTCCGGTGCCTATGACAGCCTTTTCGCAAGGTGCGGATCATCGCTGCTCTTTTTTTTTTTTTATTTGAATATACTGCAGGCCCTTCACGGCCCAAGCAGGAGTGGGTACACAGATACATCGAAAGACATACATTGCCAGAGAAAAAAAAATAAAAAAATGAACAAACAAAAAAAAAATCATGGTGCAAATTCAATACACTGTATGCGGTTGATGAAAGAGTCAATCGTACTACAACAAACAATGTCGTTGGGTAGGCTGTTCCAGAGGGAGATAGCTGACGGAAAAAGTGAATGTTTGTGAGCGTTTACACGACTTAAAGGTTGGCGTATTGTTTTAGAATGATTTAGTCGGAATGATTGTTTAGGCGGATCTTGCAGATAATGAGAGCGTGATATGTGGAAATGACCATGATATAATTGGTAAAGGAATTTTAATCGTGACATTATTCTGCGTTGAAAAAGTTGTTTTAAGTTTGCCCTTGCGAGTAAATCTGCGGTACTGGACTGCCTCGCGAATTCTGAATATACGAACCTTACTGCCAATTTTTGTATTCGTTCTATTTTACTAATCAGGTACTTGTGATGTGATTTGCACATCAAACTGTGGACAAGGCCAAATGAAATGTTCCGGCGGCATGGTTTGCGTCAGAAAGTTGTATTGCTTACTATTCTCACAAAATGCAAAAAAAAGAGGAAAAGATTCAGGTCAGCCCATCTAAAAAAAGGGAAGTCTTACGATATCTGCGCCGAGGTGGCATGTGTGCGCGTTGGGACACAGGCTCGTCCAGGAAGTGCCATTGACTACAGGTTGACGCCGACGAAAGAAAGAAAACGTGCCGTGAGGGATCGTGCTTTCCGGAATGAAGCCGTAAAAGGGCGCACTACCTATCTAGGTCACGTGAAGCCAGCGAAAATCGCTCAGGTTTCCTCATATCGTCCGGAATTGGTTGCACTCCCCCCTCGACAATTGCGTGCTGCGCCGCGGCTCACGCGAACGCCCGACTTTGCTGCTTCTTCGTTTACGAGAGCAGGTCAGTGCCCGATAATAAAGGGAGTGTTGAGCGCATAAGCACTTGAAGGGCCATTGCGTGAGTAGGACATTTCCGAAGCTGAGGCCTCACCTACTCCACCAATAATAATAAAAAGGCGGTAGCCGATGCAGGCGTTCGATCGTTGGCTGGTTGTGACGCAGTGTTTGAAAAGGTTCGAATTTCAGGCATGAGGGGAGCAGCCATAAATGTTTTTGGAGGAAAAGGGGCGGGGGAAAAGGGGTTCAACCAAGCCTTATGCATGTTTGTGTGCGCATATTTGTGCCCGTATATGCACACGGAGAATTAAAGAAAGAAAGACGAGAAAAGCTAGAAGGAAATGAACCCGACTCTCTTATTGCCGGTTGCGCCAACGACAGGCACCGGTAAGAATTTTAGAATTGTAGTGGAGCATACGACATCGTTGCGACATCGTTGCGACTTCTCTGGTTCAGTAAACGTCATCACAGAATACTAATTTCACAGCAACGCTGTCTGTGGGAAAACAGTTGTAATATTTTTGTTTAAAAGAGAAAAAAAAAGGCTCTGTATATAAGAAAATTGTGACCAATGTGGCGAGCAGAATCTAGTAGCACTGCGTGAAAGGCAGCTATTCTTCGTAGAGGTAGTAGCATGTCTGGCGACGTGCCGTGCTATCAAGTGCCATGTTGGGCTTCCGATATCAGGGGCGAAGCTTCGTAGGACCAAGCCTTAATTGTGCCGCGTCCGGCGCCGTGCCGGCTCGTAGCCCAGTTGCAAAAATATCTGTGATGGTTAAGAAAAGTTAAAGAAACTGAATCAAAAAGTGAAGCAGAATAGGAAGTCACAACACTGTAAAAACACCGACATCAAACCACCCATCAATCAAAGTGTATGGCAGAGCAAAAGGTTAACAAGTACAAAATAAAAGGCCCTTACCCAGAACAATATAGAAGGTCACAACACTATAGAAGCAGCAAAGAAGCAACATCAACAACATCTAAAAAAACAAAAACATTTGCGAACAACAAAGTAACTGTTAACTATAAGAAACAAAAATAAAAAGCCACAACACTATAAAAAATTCGGCACATCTCACCTACATTGGGAATCAATAGTATGCGAAGTATGCGCCTGCAAGCTGACTGTGATGTAGTTTTTTTATTGAGCAAATTGTTACAAAATTGCGCTAAAAATGTGTTCAGATGCAGGCACAGACATACATTGAACAGCCGCATATGTTTCATGGTAACATCATTTGCTATGCCGGGCCAGGTTCAATGAAACAAACATGCATGTGAGGACAGTAGCGAATGCCTCTGTATATGGTCATCAGTCTTTTATAGCAAAACGAGGGTAAGAGGAAGGCGTATAGTAGATAGTAAAAAATGCAAAGTATTGCGAATATATTCGAAAAATATATTGGCAAGAGCGGTTGCAGCACTGGCCAGTCTGGCTCCGAGCTCGAGCAGCCAGCGAGCCTCATCTTCTTCGTCGGGCGCACACGCGCATTCGCACTATGGTTTGTGGCAGCCTACAGGTAGCATAACCCCCGTCGGCAAAGGCGCCGTCTCGGCGCATCTAGATGTCAAGATCATTGGGCGAGTGGTACTGCTTCAGGCGTGCGACGTGTACGATGTCGCTGGCCCTAGGGGTGGATGAAGACGGCGAGGCAGCAGGAGTGATTTCATAAGTGACGGGAGTCACCTCACGAAGCACTCTGTAGGGCCCTGTGTACCGAGAGAGCAGCTTGTCAGACAGGCCAACGTGCCTGGTCGGAGACCACAGCAGAACCAACGAACCGGGCGAAAAGTGCACATCGCGGTGTCGTTGGTCGTACCGACGCCGTTGGTTTGCTTGGGAGGTCAGAAGGCGAGCACGAGCGGTTTCGCGTGCGTGGGCGGCCCGGCTGATGGCGTCCAGAGCATATTGTGAAGTTGGAGCTGCTGGTAACGGAATCGTCGTATCGAGGGGTAATGTGGGTTCGCGGCCGAACAGCAAGAAAAAAGGGGAGTAACCAGCCGTGTCGTGGCGCGAAGAATTGTAGGCAAATGTCACGTATGGTAAAGCGATGTCCCAGTCAGAGTGATCTGAGGAAACGTACTTTGCAAGCATGTCAGTTAGGGTTCGGTTCAGGCGTTCTGTGAGGCCATTTGTTTGCGGATGGTACGACGTAGTGAGCTTGTGGCGTGTTGCACAAGAGCGTAGAATGTCCGCTATGACTTTCGATAGAAATGTGCGGCCTCGGTCCGTGAGCAGCTGGCGTGGAGCACCATGTTGCAAGATCACGTCGTGTAGAAGAAAATCGGCGACGTCAGTGGCGCAACTTGTTGGAAGGGCGCGTGTGATTGCGTAGCGTGTGGCGTAGTCTGTGGCCACAGCTATCCACCTGTTGCCAGCAGAAGACAGAGGAAAAGGGCCGAGTAAGTCCAAGCCGACGCGAAAGAAAGGTTCAGTAGAAATATCGAGTGGTTGAAGGCGCCCAGCCGGAAGCGTCGATGGTGTTTTGCGGCGCTGACATTCCTCACACGCCGCGACGTATCTTCTGACGGACCGTGCCAGACCTGGCCAATAGAAGCGACGGCGAATCCGGTCGTATGTGCGGGACACACCCAGGTGACCGGCAGTAGGAACGTCATGAAGTTCGTGGAGTACAGCCAAGCGGAGGTGTTTGGGTATGGCAAGCAGCAGAGATGGGCCGTCTGGATGGAAGTTATGCCGGTATAATGTGCCATTCTGGAGTACGAACGAGCGATAGGATCGGTTCGATGGGGAGGAGTCGAGGCGCTCAATGATAGCTCGTAGGGCTGCATCACGGCGTTGCTCGTCGGCTATGTGGTTCAGTTGAGAAACGGAGCACACGCAGGCGTCGTTGTCAGGTATGGTGGCCGATGGGTCAACTGGATAGCGAGAAAGGCAATCGGCGTCCTGGTGCAGGCGTCCAGACTTGTATATCACAGAAAAGGTGTATTCTTGCAGTCGCAGAGCCCAGCGACCAAGTCGACCTGTAGGATCTCTTAAGGATGAAAGCCAGCAGAGCGCGTGGTGGTCGGTGACGACGGAAAAGTGAGTGCCATATAAATATGGACGGAATTTTGAGACCGCCCAGACAAGAGCAAGGCATTCTCGCTCTGTGATCGAATAGTTACGCTCTGCAGGTGTAAGGAGGCGGCTAGCATACGCGATAACGCGGTCGTGTCCCTGTTGGCATTGGGCGAGAACGGCTCCGATACCGTGACCACTGGCATCAGTTCGGACCTCAGTTCGGGCAGATGGGTCAAAGTGGGCGAGGATAGGGGGCGTCGTCAAAAGTGTTATGAGGTGAGAGAAGGCGGCAGCTTGAGTGGACCCCCACGAAAATGGAACGCCTTTCTTCAAAAGATCGGTAAGTGGTTGGGCGATTGCCGCAAAATCTTTCACGAACCGCCTAAAGTAGGAGCAAAGTCCCACAAAGCTCCGGACATCTTTGGCGGATTGGGGTACTGGGAAATTCGTGACGGCACGAATTTTCTCAGGGTCCGGTCTCACACCAGAAGCATCGACAAGGTGGCCCAGCACGGTAATCTGTCGGCGGCCGAAGTGACACTTCGAGGAGTTCAACTGGAGGCCAGCTTTGCGGAAGACGTCGAGAATGGCCGACAGACGCTCAAGGTGGGTCTCAAACGTAGGTGCAAATACGAGGACGTCGTCTAGGTAACACAGGCATGTTGACCATTTGAACCCGTGTAGCAGAGAGTCCATCATACGTTCGAACGTGGCGGGGGCATTGCATAGGCCGAAGGGCATAACCTTGAATTGGTATAGGCCATCTGGAGTGATGAAGGCGGTCTTTTCTTGGTCTTTCTCGTCTACGGCAATCTGCCAATAACCAGAACGAAGGTCGATGGATGAAAAGTAGCGTGCGCCGTGGAGACAATCGAGGGCGTCATCAATACGTGGTAAAGGATACACGTCCTTTTTGGTGATTCGATTTAGATGCCGGTAATCGATGCAAAAACGCCATGTGTTGTCCTTCTTTTTAACCAGGACGACGGGTGACGCCCATGGGCTTGATGAGGGCTCAATAATGCCTTTAGTTAACATCTTATTCACTTCAGCTTGAATAATCTGGCGCTCCGACGCGGACACGCGATACGGTCGACGGTGAATGGGAGCAGCATCACCGGTGTTGATGCGGTGCTTTACAAGAGAAGTTTGGCCGAGTGGGCGGTCGTCAAGGTCGAAGATGTCACGGTAGGAAGCTAGAAGGCGTGCGAGAGCGGCTGATTGCGCTGGGGGAAGGTCAGGGTCGATCATGGGACGTATTGACATGTCGAGGCATGTGGCATCGAGTGGGCGACAAGGAAAATTGGGGCATGCGTCGGCTGCGAAAGTGGTGACGTGATCATCGGCTAAGGACCGCAACGTGGCAATTAGGATGCCTTCAGGGAGGACTTGCTTTGTGAAGCCGAAATTTATGACGGGTAGACGGGTCCGGTTGGAGGCTACAGTTACGATGCAGTGAGGGACGGTGACGTCACGTGCCAGTAGGACATCAGGAATCGGTGTGACGATGTAATTCCCATCCAATACGGGTGAGGTCGTGGCGAATTCGGTGAATGTGAGGGCTTTAGGCGGTAAGCGGAGGAAGTCTGTGGCAGAAAGGCCGTGTTGAGGTTCAGGGTGAATATCCGGCTGAAGAGGAAGGTCTAAGCAAAGAGTACCAGCGGAACAGTCGATCAGAGCAGAATGGGTCGACAGGAAGTCCATCCCTAAGATGAGGTCATGAGGACAGTTCTGGAGCACCGTGAATAGAACAGGGATGTAACGGTCGGCGATGCGTATGCGAGCCGTACACATGCCAATGACAGGAACAGTGCCGCCATCGGCCACACGTACAGCTTCGGTAGCAGGGGGCGTGAGTACTTTTCTTAAGCGGCGACAAAGATGAACGCTGATTATGGACACATGAGCGCCAGTATCGACTAGTGCCGACAGAGAAATACCGTCCACGTGTACATCGACAAGATTTTTGTTCGTATGAAGCGTCAATGGAGGGTTTGGTTCAGACAGGGATGATGCAGCACTACCTCCAGGGGCTGCACTGTCTAGTTTTCCGTCGGGTACGATGAAAAGTTAGGCGGCGAGTGATGGCGGCGTGGCTGGGGCGACGGGGAACGACGGCGTTGAGGGGACGGAGAACGAGCAGGAAGGCGGCTGTTAGACGTGTCGAAAGCAGGGGCGGTACGGCTGGACGAATACCGGCGAAGATCTTCATATGGGCTATAAGGTGCGAAAAACTGGCTCCTATGTGGCGGCGTCCAGGAGGCACGGCAGTAGCGGGAGACATGTCCAACGCGGTGGCACCGGAAGCAGATCGGTTTGTCGTCAGGAGTTCGCCATTCCGCCGGGTTGCGAGATCGTGGAGCAACAAATGGGTCACGTCGAGGTGCATTAATGGGAATTGGTCTGGAGGAGGGGCAAGAGATGGGGCAAGCATCAGGGAACCCGCGGTTGGCGAATTCTTGTCGTACGACCGCCTGAATAACGGAGATCGCGGGGGTTGTCGGTATCGTATGTTCGAAGGAAGTGGGCTGAAGCGGCGCTGGACTTGCTGCTTCAAGTTCCCGTCGAACGATACGCGTTACACTCTGCTCAAAGGGCGGTGTGACGGTAGAATCGGAGCAGGTGGACGTAGCCGCCGTGTTTGGCAACCGAGAAAAAGGAGGGCGCACCCGACGGCTTTTTGCTGTTTCGAAACGGCGGCATTCTTGAATTACACGGTCGATGGTCGAGACGTTAGTGTACACCAGCAAATTGAAGGCGTCGTCCGCGATCCCCTTCAAAACGTGTCCAACCTTTTCAGCCTCAGACATCGCCTCGTCCACTTTTCGGCAAAGAGCGAGAACTTCTTGGATGTATGACACATACGATTCAGTTGGCGACTGGACACGGGTAGCCAGCTCCTGTCGTGCAGCTGCGTGGCGACCGGTCGGGTCCCCAAAGATGTCACGTAGCTTCTCCTTGAACGTGTCCCAGCTGGTGAGTTCGGACTCATTTGTCTCGTACCAGACACGCGGGGTTCCGTCCAAGTAGAAGAGAACATTAGCGAGCATCATGGTAGGGTCCCAACGGTGAGTTTGACTGACCCGTTCATAAAGGCGAAGCCATTTGTCGACGTCGAGGCCAGGTTGCGCAGAAAATGTCCCGGGATCACGTGGTGTTTGGACGGCGACAAAGGTTGTCGGAGAAGCCGCAGATGATGAAGCGGACGCGTTGTCACTGGAAGCCATGGCGGGAAGCTGGAGGATGCGGCCACTGCGGAGCTGCGTGGTGAGGACGGGGATCGTTCCACCTCCACCAAATATGTTACGTGAGTAACGAGACAAAGTATTGCGAATATATTCGAAAAATATATTGGCAAGAGCGGTTGCAGCACTGGCCAGTCTGGCTCCGAGCTCGAGCAGCCAGCGAGCCTCATCTTCTTCGTCGGGCGCACACGCGCATTCGCACTATGGTTTGTGGCAGCCTACAGGTAGCAATATATAGAAGGCCACAACACTATAGGATCAGCAAAAAAGCAACACCAACAACATGTAAAAACAAAAACATTTGGGAACAATGAAGTAATTGTAACTAAAAGAAACAAAAATGAAAGGCCACAGCACCATAAAAAAAAATTAGGCACATCTCACCTACATTGGGAATCAATGGAATGCGAAGTATGCGCCTGCAAGCTTACTGTGATGTAATTTTTTCATTGAGCGAAACGTTACGAAATTGTGCTAAAGATAATTCCAAATGCAGGCGCAGACATACGTTGAACAGCCGCATATGTTTTATTATAACATCAGTTGTTCAGCCGGGCCACGTTCAATGAAAGGAACACGCATGTCAGGACAGTAGCGAACGCCTCTCATTCGTTTATATCAGTCTTTTATAGCAAAACGAGGGTAAGGGGTAGGTGTTTAGTAGATGGTAAGAAATGCACGTGTGGTGGTCAAAATTTCCGGAGCCCTCCAACTACGGCGTCTCTCATAATCAAATGGTGGTTTTGGGACGTTAAACCCCACAAATCAATCAATCAATCAAAGAAATGCACGTGTAGTTCAACCAAGATAGGTGGCATGCGATCTTGATTCGATACAGTTTACAGTTGCGTAACGATACCAGCAGCAACATGAATGTTGGCAGTCCCAGAAGCGGTAGAGAAAGAGAGAAAAAAAGATGCAAGGAAAGGCAGGGAGGTTAACCAGACGCACATCCGGTTTGCTACCCTGCACTGGGGAAAGAATGAAGAGGAGAAAAGAGGTTGCAGAGAGATGAGAAGGTACACACAATCACGAGCACACTCGGGGAGCACCCAGAAGCGGTAAGCTGATATAAAGCGCCGCTGCTCGCCAGGATCTTACCCCTGGTCACTGCTATATAAATAAACTTGAGAGGATGACAACTGACTGCAATTGATGTTAACCCGACGCGACGGTTGCATCCTTAGAGTACATATGCGACGTTTATGAAATTGGAAAGCTGGCATTGCAACCACAATTGGCGTTTCAAGAACGTTAGGGTCAATTTGATAGGTATAGTTACGAGACCTGGCGTAGCTCTGTGGTAGCATAGTTGATTGCCACGCAGAATGCTAGGGTTCGATTCCTGCTGGAACAATGACATTTATTCTTTGCATTCGTCCGGTCAACGCTGCCGTTGTCCGCCTTTTCTAAATGATCAAGCGTTCAAGTTACCCATGTGTGTTTTCACCAATCATGGGTAGATATAGGCCGTCTAACACCTGCGGCGCATAGCCGAATATCAGTGGTACATACGTGCTCCTTGGATATGTGCCCCTGTTTTTTTTTTTGAAAGTATTTGAAGATGCGCGCGACGGGACTGTTACATTATTCGTGTCGTGACCAGCGGGTACTATATGTCAAATTATTTTACCCTCCCATACCAATTTTGGTTTACCCCAAGTTAAGGAGGTGATTATGAGAGCACCGAGACGTAAGCGGATAGATAGATAGATAGATAGATAGATAGATAGATAGATAGATAGGTAGACAGACAGACAGGTAGATAGATAGATAGATATATATATAAATAGATAGATAGATAGATAGATAGATAGATATATAGATAGATAGATAGATAGATAGATAGATAGATAGATAGATAGATAGATAGATAGATAGATGTATACGTCCATGTCGTAGGTCAGCGAACTCATTCGTGAGTTGACTCACTCAGACCAAGCCGTGAGTCAAAGTCCGAGTGAGTCCGGTGGAAGAAAATTTTGGTGAGTGTGAGTCCGAGTCAGTCCAAAGCACAATGGACATTCCTTCAGTAAGTATGAGTGAGTTACAGTTTCTTCTGCTGACTTAAGTTCATATTTTGTAATCTTCAGCCTTACTATCCGCCTTTTTTCTTTATTCACGTTTATATTCGCTCCTGCTGACCGGTACTTCGAAGCCATGTCGTTCATGCACCATTTCACTGTTTGTTGATCAGAGGCGTGAATTACATAGGGGTTGTCGTGAACTCCCCCACCAACTCTTATGAGGAAAATCATTGATAAATATATTTTATGTTTTTATCTCTTAAAAAATGACCCTACTGGTTCGCAAGCGCTCAGAACTCGTTTTCGAAAATACAATGTTCAAAGGGGCCTAGAAGGTATTGGTGTTAAAAAGCATTCACACCATGTTCGAAGGAGCCAATTCTAAGCTAACGGATTCGTGAGTTGACTCACTCAGGCTCAGATCAAGCAGTGAGTCCAAGTCCGAGTGAGTCTGGTTAAGGAAAATTTTCGTGAGTCTGATTCCAAGTGAGTCAAAAAATTGAAATATATTTCAAGAGTTAGTCTGAATGAGCTCCACAAGTTTTGCTGACCTATAGTTCATGTACTAGTAAATTTCCATATGATGATGATTGATATGTGGGGTTTAACGTCCCAAAACCAGTAAATTTCCATATAAGGAATGCGGGCTCCGTTATGGAGTTCCCTGAAAAAGGAGTCTCTAATGGCGTGGCATTAGTATGCGAGCAGCAAACGAGGTGGTTCAGCCATTGAGATGGTGGGGTCTATACCAGATGAGGCACACAAAGCTTGCAGTGGCTCCGATCCAGGAAGTAATCTGTAACCACGTACGAAACCTTTCAGGGGGATGCGGGGAAAGATCAACACATCGAGAATTCGAAGAAAAAGACGGCTGTCACCTTGAAGTCAGGTTAGGCGAATGAGTTTGAGGGACCCTGTGAGTTTCTTCGTGGATTCGGGCCTTAGTGGTGACTAGCTGAGTGCTTGTAATCTACTCTATTTCTGCTTGGCTGTTCATCTTTGGTGTGCCGCAAATTAAATTCTTTCTGGCACACGAAAACTCACAGAAATAAAGTTAAATGTTGCCACGCGTGATTACACGGACTGTTATTTTTTCCACCGGTGCGTCTCCACCACCAACGAATGTTTCTGTGCGGCACAGGATTTTCAGATAAACTAGGAACATCGGAACTGAGCTGATCTCATACCCGATGACGGACGTGAAAAAAAAAAGCGAGGAGGTTGTTCGAGCCGTTTTAGCTGTAAAATCAAAAGGCGGCATTCAGCACCGGGTCCACGCTTCTTATCGGCTGTTTGTCAGCGACAGTGTGGCTTCTTCTCAGTTTTTGTTCCGTGGGCCCAAGTTCGCTCAAATAAGGTCTTCTTGACTGCTGCTGTTACGCTACTCGCACCTGCTTCCAGCATCCTCGTACTGGTATGTGTCGGAGTGTATGCTAAGCAATTTGTACAGGCGGAATCGCACTTGTAAAGAGTGGCCAGCCAACCGCTTCAGCGGCTGTTTACTGCGCAAATTAGCTAAGATCAATGCCGTAATGGTAACAAGCGTTGTCATACAGCATGCTAGGTCCTTGTGCTATGATTGAAGTTCCAACGGAAGCTCGTAGCTTAGGTGGGGTAGCCGCTGCGAGCAATAAGGCAAGAGCTCCACCGCTCAAGACAAGTATGATTCCGTCTGTACTTTCACATGTGGAAACAGCCTGATAGTAGAGAGAGGGAGTGGGCGAGAGAGACTGAAAAGTAAAGGAGAGACAGAGAGGTTAACCTAAGACAGAGAGGTTAATGAAATCTACGCTTTGCTACTCAGTATTTAGGATAGGGGAACGTGTGCATGTGAGAGAAGAGTCTGTGGTCGCCGATGTCAATAATACTGCGACATTATACAGCTATAACGGGATACCAGTGTTGCCCGGGTAGTATTGACCACGATTAGGGATGATGCGGACTGGATTTCTCAATTGCGATTAACAATCATCGCTGCTACACGGTTCAAGTTAATCCTGGCCGAGTTAGGCAGAGATGCCTGTCAAGTCACCAGATCACAGTGGGAGCCAGATCACAATGCGCAGATCGCGATCTTCTTGATCGTGACCAGACCTTATTGCAAATAAAGACGACCGTGTTGCCACGACTGATCCACATAGAGCGTAAAGCGGACCGGCCCTAATCATGATCAGAATTCCCGTGTGACACCAATATAACAAAAAAAGCGAATGCAGTGTCACATTTATTGGTTATTTTATTGACTCTTAGAACCTGCAGCAACGCTTTTTAAAAAAGCGTCAGTGTTAAAGTCAGTGTAGGCCGTTGCCCCAGAACTTTTTATTCTGTGAGTGTAGGGTGGAAGGAAGCAACAAAAGGGAGAAGGCAGGGAGGTTAACCAGAAAGACATCTGGTTGGCTACCCTACACTGGGGTATTAGGTAAGGAGACAAGAAAGATTTGAAAGAGGGGAGATAAAGAAAAGAAAAAAAGGAGACACTGGCAGTAATTTAACTGCAGCTTGTAGAACTACACCGCATGTCAGAGGCGTTCACACAAACCGGTCTTTCTCAAGAAACACAAGAGGGCTTTCACTGCCTTGTGGGCTGTCGAGGGATGTGGACGCTGCTGTAATAGCACCTGCACAGAAAGAGGCCGATGATCCAGTCGCCGCATTGCGTTGGCAAGTACTTGTCTGTCTGTGACAAATCGAGGACAGTGGCACAGCAGGCGAGTGTACAGTTGTACAACTGTCCTATGGGGTGGCTGTGAGTGTCACTCTTTGGGTGTTCACAACAGAAGGTCCACTCGCAGAGGCGGAGCGTGTCTGTTGACAATACTGGACGGTCATCTAGCTGAAAGACCCGAAAGAAAGAGCTATTGATCGACAGTGAGAACGATAGGTAAGCTCGAAAAAGAAAAGTCTACCATGTTTCGCAAGTCAACTAGGCAGCAATGGTCCGCAGGAATGCATTAATTTGTCACGCAGGCTGTTAGAGAGCCAGCCAGACGCAGTATATCGCTGCTGTAACGGCCGTTCGGCACGTAATCCGCCCTTTGCTGTCTTAACAAAGTTAGCGCTCTATTGCAAAGAAGAAGAAAAAAATGTGGTTGATCCATCTGTTATAGAAATCGGTATAACACACGAAAGTTGAACCTGTCTTTACAGGAGCAGTTGAATGGTTATTACTCATTGATATGCAATGTCTAATGCTGTTTAGAAGCCACACTATCTGAGGTCTTGATGCGCCCATGTTATTATCTGGAGGCACTTCTGCACCACGAAAATCAACGACTCGCGAGCGGTATACACTTTCCTGAGTCACTGCACCCACCGGAGCACCGCGCGAATCACACTTGAACCACAGCGTCTGCAAACCGTGCACGCGAAAACAGACGAGTCCTCACTCAGTCGTTTATGAACTCGCAGTCTGCTGCAGCGGAGAGTGATTTGCGTGTCGGTGACCACCCCGTGTATATGTACTTAGCAAACAGCGTCGTGTTTGTGAGCAGCGTCCTGCTGATAGGTTGCTTCGATGAAGATACGATCATATCGGTCTTGCATTGGTGTCTGTATGGAAGCCAGTTGAGTCGCGATGCGCTCAACCTAACAGACGTGAGAGACAGAGTTCTCAGCTATAGTGCCACCAATGGGCAAAGGATTGCCGCTTCTCCCTGACATGTCCTTAACTGCACCGAACTCACTTGTGCGATATTCACCCGTCGATGCCATTGTATTTCAGTGTCGCTTAATGTAACAGTTTCCGTAGTCGGGATCATCACACTTGTATCAGTAGATGGCGGAGATACACTGCTGTTGCTTATTGAAGTTGCACTATACACTGCATATACAAGCACAACGCGAAAGACGAAGCACGACACTCACACCAATGCAACGCGAAAGAGAAATCATTTCTGCGCCATCACCGCGTCAAAACAGTGCATAGAGCGCGTCGCAATTGCTGACTGTGTTTGCGGCCTGTGAAATCAGCCCCATAAACCTTGTCGGAGCTGATTGCGGAGGCAGTGCTGCACTTTGTTTCAAGTATGGTCAACGCCGTCGAGGCGGCGTTGGTGTAGGCTCCAATGCTACAGCGTCCGTTTGAATGCTGGCATCGAGGCGCCAAATGGCTGAGACTACAGCAGCGTTTGCTATCGGTGTTACTTGGTGTCATAGTTGGCGTTCGCTATCGGTGTTAGTTGGCGCCCCCTACGTCGAGTTATCGGATGGAAGAGGGTATAGTCTAATGGTACTATAATCTTGAGGCCTATCATCAGTTGAATTCACATATTTTTAAGGACAATGTCTTCGTAAGTCTCGCTTCACCACCAAGTCAATTTAACAGACATGTAGGCGAGGACCGCCACGGATGCCAATAACTGTTGCATTGTAACTGTAGCGTAGTTACAGCCCTACAGTTCAAAGACAATAAATGACTTTTATGCTTTCCCTAGCCGTTGCTTTTATCGTGTTGAGTCTAACTTAAAAAAAGAAAACAACCCTCGAATGAATTTTCTTGGTTTTTTTTTTCGGTCAGTACATAAGACATAATTGCTTCGCTTCTTCACAAACATCGTATATATTACATTTTTTTCCCCCAAAAGTGACACATTCTGTTATGTAGTTTGCAGCCTCTCGTGTCAAGTGGTTGTGGCAATATGAAAGCGCACGAACAAAGGAAAGAAACACCAACACCATGCTAACAACTAATGTTTTATTGAAACCCGCTACGGCTGTCTACACTTTCAACTGAGTGGTCAAATATTACAAGGGTTAAATAAGATTAACGAGAGTTGTGCACTCGTCATGTAGGTAGTCAACTTCTTTCAGAGACATTTCAACTGATAAGTCACTGATACAGACTGCGTCAGCGCTCCATTCTTTTCTTTGCTTCGTACGTGTGTCTAAAGATTCGTGCAACCCCTCGGCGTGCAAGATCACCAAGCAGCCTAGGTGCGAATCATTCTAAACTGAGCCTCTTTTTTTTTTTTCAGAAGTAGCGTAACTTCCGTTTCATAGTGTTCTGATTATTTTTTTTCAATGATGCATAGTGTAACGTTACATTGTTGTTGGTAATGTTTTTTTATCTATTTTTCTTTTTTTTCAGCTTAATGCTGTTCGTCTAACTTGCTGTAGAATCACTGTTACGACTTTCAATCGTCTTCGATATCAGCACATCTCACTTTGCCAAAGCGTAATTTAGGGTGGTCGGAGCCAGTCAAAGTGTCTGTCAGCCTTTTCCATCAGCTTCTCTGATCCTTGTGATGAAAAACAAAAATTTTTTTTGTTGTGAAATTCCTGTACGTCTCGCAAGTCAAGAAAAACTGAGATTTGACGAGACGGGACGATACTTCGCGATACCAGTGGACGCTGCTACGTCGATACAAACAGTGCAAGTGTATGACGTGATCACAAATGATGTCATTCATAATTTGACGTCATCGGGACATTACTGGTTCTCTTGATGACGTCAGGATGAGAGTCTGACAGCGTCAGATTGATGACCTGCTACATCATGAAGACGACACAGATCGATAGTATTTGTGCCGTTATTATGACGTCATACTGGCTTAGTATGACGCTATGACACGACATTGTTGGTTGATTATTATTCAGTTGATCCTGGAGGCAACCGATATGATGTGGAAGCTCAAAAGTAACTGTCTCATAGGGGCATATAGTTTTGCTTCTCTTTCTAGCGTTAACCAAGGGCACAGTCAATAGTTATTGTTGTTCCGTAGATTGCTTGTAAATTCCGAATGAATTTGGTATGACAATGTTAAACTTGTGAAGAAAGGAATGGGTGAATATAGAAGGTCATGTAGTTGAAGACTTATGTCGGCTAATTTAGGTTAATGTTGGCTAAACGAGGGCGTAAGAAGGATACAGCTGAATAGCGTAAGTTATCGTCGTAATTTCACTGTTATAAAACAAGTGTTCTGTTTGTTTTTTTTGTCTCCGTAGAAGTTTTCCAAGGAGACGGAAAACTAATTAACTTTAATTAACGTGGACTTTCAAGAAATGGTGCACTTTTAAATTATAGGGCAATCTTAGCTCATAAAACCCCAGCAATTATATTATTCTATATAATATGAGTACAGGAGTTACAAATCGCTTACTGTTTCTTTTCTTTTTTTTGTATCAAGCAATTTTATTATTGCATTGCTTGTTTCTGTAATAATATGTTCGACATCAGGATTGGCTGCATTTTTTTTCTTGCGAGCACTTTTAGCACGATAATTTTTTTCAGAGTGCAACGCCCGCTAAGTAGCTGCCCCCTCTGTAGCACTGCATGGTGTTTGCCTAGAGCCGAGGGGTAGCGGCGTCCAGCCTCTCGTCTCATTCACCGCAAATCGATGTTGGAAGCGGCACTGAGATATTTAAACCACTGTTACGCCTGCAGGGACGCGTGATTCTGTTTGGTTTGCGCATCTCGGTCACAGACGTAGTGCTATACAAGCAGCGGATGGAGAAAACACGCAGCAGAGGTCGAGGAGGCAATCTCGGGGGTCAAACGATAGGGCCGTTGTTCACCGACTGAAGCGGGAGCGTTGCGTCACCACCAGCTAACGAGAGTTCGAACCCGTGTTCTATGGAAGCCATATTGTACCCGAAGGGCTCTTGCCGCGTTTAGGCTGCTCTTATGCAATAAGCAGTTTCGGGTGTGATACACGAAGAGCCTACTATACGCCGGTTTCGAACGTTGATCGTATCTTAGTCTTACGGGTATGGCAGCCCCGCCACGGTGGTCTAGTGGCTAAGGTGCTCGGCTTCTGATGCGCAGGTCGCGGTTTCGAATCCAAGCTGTGGTGGCTGCATTTTCCATGCAGGCAAAATGCTGTAGGCCCATGTGCACGTTAAAAAACCCCGGGTCGTAGAAATTTCCGAATACCTCTCCTATGGTGTCTTTCATAATCATATGGTGGTATTGGAACGTTAAACACCCCATATCAATCAACGAGTATTTTTTTTTCTTTGCACCCATAGGGTGTGGGAAGGACGAGGGCTATTTGAAAGCGTAACAAATTCCTCATTCCTGATGATGCGAGGCAGTGTTCCCGTAATCGTGTCCTCACGCACGTCTACGGAGATAGCAGTATTTCAGACTGACCAGAATGCGATAACGCGAGAAGCCAGCCGAATAGAAAAACAGTGGTGCGCAGCATATCGAACGATGGTTATCAAAACATTTTTGCATAAAAATACGACCATTTGTGCTGAACATAATAAAACAGGCCTTACTAAACACATAAAAATGTATCATTGGACTTAAATGAGTAGTATTGGACACAAATGAGTTCGGGAGGGCTGCCAAAGCCCTCCCGTACATGCGCAAGTATGCTCTATTACACAAAGTTCAAATAAGGCAGCCCCCTTCGTTCACTATTCAATGCACACACACACACACACACACACACACACACACACACACACACACACACACACAACTCTCTCTCTCTCTCTCTCTCTCTCTATATATATATATATATATATATATATATATATATATATATATATATATATATATATATATATATATATATATATATATATATATATATATATATATTGAACGCCTCTAAATGCACAACGTGTGCTGTGTGCACCACCGATGGCAGCGGGAAAAACAAAATAACTTCAGTTTCAGTTCGTATATATAGTCCCAGCTGAAGGAACCACTATTCAAGTTCGATCACTTCATTTATTAAGTATTATGATATATGAAATACCTAACGTTATACTGCGCTGCAAGTGAATCACTTAGCAGTTACAGGGTATATTGAAATTGAAAGGCGCAGCTTGTACTATTTGACGCGTCATCCGTCATTTCCACGTGTACAGCTGCCATAAAATGGTAGAGCTAGGGTTAACTTACTTGCAATTTTCTGCGTGCTCATCATTATTCATACACCATTACTTATCTCCTAACTGTTGCTGGACGTCTCCCAGTCGTTCATGGAAGCGGGATAAGAGGGTGGAGTGTTTTCAGCCGTTGCGGTTTTTAAAACTGGCTTCGTGACTAAACTCGACCTGTCCGGTCATGGAGATAAGGTTGCGTCATTAGCCGCCCACCTCGGTGCCTTCGAGTTTAATTATAGGGTACACACACAAAAAAAAAGACGACGCTTGTGGCTCCATCGATCTTTGTGGGCGGTCTTGACGTGTCGTTAACCTACTTAGAGAAGCCTGAGAGAAAGGCAGTTGCAGCTGGACAGCAAGACGTTGTCCATACTTGGGTTTCTATTCAGTAATATAATTCTTTTGTTGTTGTTGAATCGCGCCCGTTTGTGTTTCTCATCTTTGTCCCCGTGCGATTGCGTAAAAGCTTCAAAATGGTTATTTCATTTCATGTTGGTTTTATTATGCAGTGTGGAGAAGCAGAAAGTATAGTGCTCAGCTGCTGGTATGAATGTCGTGGGTTAGATTACGGCTGCGGCGACCGCATTAAGATGGAGGCAAAATGGAAGATCTAGAACGTGCACTGTGGGCTGTCAGTTACATTAACGTGCACTGTGGGCTGTCAGTACACAATTAAAGAGGCCCTGGAACAATTTTTCAAGTAGTCATGGTAGAGATTCCCCGAAGAAGCTTATTGCCACATAAATTCGCCACCGCAGACATTTTTTTTTCGAGTCCGTCCAGTACGAGTGAAGTTACAATAGTTTGTCGCACGGTGCCTTTGCATCTCTTTTTTTTCGTCCCGATGAAAGCGCAGGAAGGGAAGCATAGAAGGATGGCACGGGGAAAGAAAATACGTCACGCGAGCCTTGGGACCTTAAGCACTTTCTTTTTTCTTCGAACGCGTGGCTTTTTCCGTGTGATCGTGCGCACACGCGTGGACAAGTCGCGGCCTCCCGTGGCGGCCCCTGTAACGACCTAACGCGCCATGCTCTAATAGCCAATCGCTGATACGATGGCTGTGACGAGTGATTTTTGGGCTTGGAGCGTCACTTGCTGACAGAAAAGAAAGCATTCTTTTAGCTGACTTTGAGAACTTATTGTGAATTATAGGTTGCGTGCTGCGCTGTAATATTTGACTCGTGCATTCTCGGGAGCCCGGACTACCGATCGGCAGTGTTTTCTTACGATGCTCAAAAACTCTTGCAAGGCCCCTATAAGAGCACCAGATGGCCGAAATTTGCAGAGTTTTCACGGCGTGTCTCGAAATCATATCTTGATTTGAGCATGCGTAACCCTAAACATTATTAATATATTAGGTATGCCGAGTATTGCTGACTGACAGGACGCTCCCGTTATCACTGACATTGATGGTTTGGTCGTCGGACAGGCGGTAAGAAACTGATAGCGTCACAAAAAGAAAAAACACAGCATATCCATGGAGTGAATGATGATAAATGGGGCGATGCTTCGTGTGCTCTCGGTTCAGCCGTCTCTTCGTCCGTTTGTCTGCCTGTCCGCCATCCTAACTCCTATCAAACTAAACCACACGCAATGCGCGCCTCCATGACATCTAGTGATCACTTCACGTACCGCAACAGTGCAGTGACATCTAGGGAATATTGTGCGAAGACGTGGCTTCTACAACGGATCACGGAGAATGGAACGACTCATGGCGTAAAGGTCATCGTTCCTAAAAGTAGTACTTATCCTTTAAATACTATCTTAGGTTGGCAGCGTAGAAACCAAAAAAAAAAAAATTGGCGAGAGCAGCAATTTTCCAAGAATTGCATTGTTTGTAAAACCGCCCCCATCGATAGCATGAATTCAATGCCTGGGGCCAACAAACATTTTTTTCTTTCGTTTCTTTAATCCCTCACCCCTTCCCCAGCGCAAGGTATTAAACCGGATACACGTCTGATCAACTTCCATGTCCTTCATTTCTTCCCTTCTTCCTCCTTCAAAGTATGGCTGCGTGCACTGTAGTGCAATTTTCGGAGCAATCAAATATATGCCGACGGTACTAAAAGAAAAATGTGTAAATAGAGGTTGTGCAGGAGGCGATATTTCGACAAGCGGAGCTTTCCTGAAAATGACAATACAAGTTGTCGTAACGTTGGCTCCAGAACAAGCCTTGTTTACGAGTTTTTCACCACAAGCTTCCATATTTCCATTACGGCCTTATTTTCGAAGATAAAGAACTGATAAAACACATGCCACCATCATGATGAACTGGCATTCCTGGTTGCTCATTCTTGATAAGTTCGTGTTTGTGCCGATTTTTTTTTCTGTGAAAACATAACCATCGCTTTAGGGCGTGGTAATTAGGAGAGAACAAGTGACATATGATCGGCTGTCACGACACCTTAGGGAACATTATGATATAAGTAGACATTTCAGCCATGTGAATACTTTAGTTTTTCAGAACTTTGTGTTGAGTGGACCAATCGCGAGAGTGTTGTACAATGTGCCCCTGTACACTCCGGTGTTTTCTAGCTTGTGATGACAACTATTGTGCAAGAGAAGAGTAGTAGCCAGCGTCATGCAACATAACCAATTTCTGCATCTAGTAATAAAAAGTGGGAACAGAAAAGAGCGCTGCATTCTCCTAAGTGCTGCCATTCGCACGAATGCCCTACTTGGAAAGGTTGCCCGAGGTGTGCACCCGAGAGGCGTCTGCTGAAAGCCGTGCGCGGGAAGCACGTAACCTTTTTCACAGGAACTGACGTCTAGCTGACAGGGTGGTGGCAACAGTTGGCGTGGGCTACGCTATGCAGCAGCCTCTTTGCGTCTCTCCTCCAGCCTGTATAACAGCGGCTCAGGCGCAGAACAGCGGAATCACTGGAGAGGAAGGTGTCCCGACTTGAAGGGGAGAAGGAAAGTGACTAGCAATGCGCAGTACCACGGACGTCTGCAATGCGTAACCTCCGACATAACTTATACAAAGGAAGCAGGCCTTCGTCCTCCATGTCAGTTGGATTTCAACACAACTCCGCAATACTTCTTTGCAGCACTCTTCTGTTACCACAATCTAGCTAAAAGAAACGCCTTCGTGGTCTCATAAGAACGTGCTTTAGGAATGCTTCTCAAAATTTTCATCACGCGTTTTAAAGGCTAAGCACCTTAGGGTTTCAGCGTGTCTGCGTCCATCGTCTTTCGTCTGCAGTTGTCGTGACGGTCGATTTCCTTGAGTGCAAGAGAAAGACCACCTTCTCTCACCAAGAGAGTGTTCGTGCTCTCTCACCACTGCTTAAGCACGCTGTCTAGTGAGAGAGAGCAAACGGTGCACTTCGACTATGGAAACGCTCCCTCAGCTGCTGCACAACCGTTCACCGTTCACCAGCCAACCCGTATATATAGGCACTGGACCTTGACCGGCTGTGTAGTGCCTGTTGAACATTTCTCTTGTGCGCAGTTAAACAATAAAAAATCGCAGCTGGCACGCTAACTAAAAGCGGACTGCATCCTTCGCCCCTTCACAGGTTTCACGTTAGCGGTGATGAAATGCCCTTTCCTACATGGTGCTCCCCTCCCCAGTTTTGTTGCTCGCGCTCGGCTTGTGCGGCGGGCAGACTGGGCGCAGTGGGTGCGCGCACTGACTCTGTCCGTGGGTGTGGCCGATAAGCGACAGCGTGTGATAAGCCAGGCACGGAGGCTTTTAAATGCGAATGCATTTCTTAGTCGGGCTATGTCAGGCATCCGGCGTTGTCCGCAGCGTACCCGCTTGCCGGTGTTATCTCTTCGCTCTCACTCCTTTTTCCTTAACAGCTGCGGGCGCGTGCGCTTATCCTCGCCACTAGCAACCAGTTCACGTGGTGAGATAGAGTGTAGGAGAGAATAGGTGCAGTGCTTCGCCGCTCCTTTACTCGCCATTCACTCTCTCTCCTTCCTGCGCACCACTCTCTCATCACTCGCGCCCCTCTCTCTCTCAACCATTCACTGGCTGTATGCCTCTCAAAACATCCGGAAATGTGTGCTCGAGACGCCGCTGTGAAATTCCAACGCCGAGCTGAGAAAGCTGGCACCCCACTCTCCCGTGCGCTCGCTCCTCACTCTCGACCATTCGCTGGCCGGGCGCCTCTCAAGGCGAGGGCAGAAGTCAGCGAAGGCGATTGTCTGACGGTACCTATACCCTTTCTCGTCGCAAGAAATGCCATCGCATTTCCGCATGATTCCTTTCAGGGAAGTAGGGGCATTTTTGGTGTCAGTCCTCGCACTTATAAACAATGATGCATCATCAGCATACCCGTTCGTCCACCTTGCGAAAGATGTGAAACGATGTCTCTTAAGTCAGTGTCGATCAGTGAAGGGGTGATGTTAAAATACTACAGGGTTAATTATAGAACGAAAGGCCTAGCCGAGTAATTATAAATAAAAACAAACAGAAGTTAGATTAGGCCCTTCTCGTAATGGCGATCACCGCTAATACACCATGTCTCAATGCATGTCGTAGAGTAATACATCTTTCACAACATGTACAGAGGTAAAGCAATGCATGGTGGCGCTGCAACCCCAGACAGGCAGCGCCACACGACTGCATTCCAGAGGAGACATGCAGACTTCATGAGCTGTGGCGCCACAAGCTCTGGGTTCCTTCCCTTCCTTGAAACTTGAAGGCAGACGAGGGGCACGTGCTCTGGCCTTCGAACACCAATATGGTTCTAAGCCGGGTGTATACCACGTTGATGTGGCAGGGCAGTCGCCCACTGGATTCTACATGGCCGCTGTAGTTCACCAGGACCAACGCGTTAACAGCCTCTCCTATGGGGGTTCTGACTCCGCGCGCTGAGGAGGTAGCAATAGTGCTTGCCGCGTCGCACACGAATTCTAGAGTAACAATTACGGATTCACGCAGAGCCCGTGAAAATGATCTGGCGGGTAAGGTATCACCTTTAGCCTACGATATTTTAAAACGAGCCGTTAGGGATGCAGACCCCTTGCCGAAACGCATTGCCTGGACTCCGAGTCACCGGGGTCCTAGAGGTAACGAAGCTGCGGATGCGGTCGCCCGCGCGCTTAACTATCGAGCACCTTCTCCAGGCTTTTCAGGCTCAGAGACTATATAGAGTCAACCACTTCTGCGATTAAAAGAAATTCTGTTGTACTATTCCGAACGACAGCGGCTTTACCCGGTGCCTGCTAAGGGCCTGACTAAGGCCAGTGAACGAACCGTAAGGCGCCTGCACACCAACACCTTCTTGTATCCTGCCATAATAAAGCATTTTGACCCGAAAGTCGATAGGCGGTGCCCTCACTGTTGGGAAGTCTCGGATAACTTTCACATGATGTGGACATGTCAGATGGATCCTTGCCTTCCTGCTGACCCTTCCCCCACTAGAGAGGCACCGGAGGCAGCCCTACTGAATTGCTGAGAACTTGAGGCTCAAAGAGCTCTAGTCCAACAGGCGTGGGTAGCGGCCTTGTCCAGCGGGGTCCCGGAATAAGGACTCTCCCTTGTAAAGGGCTCTTATGAGCCTGCAAACTCTCCATGAATGAATGTTTTTCACACACATTCACGGCACGGCGCCCAAGTTCGCCGCACCAACTGCAGAAATGTTGAACACGTTTCGCACACGCTCCCGTTTCTGCAAAACACACTCACTCGCCTGCAACCTCTACCGCGTCTCTCCTCAAGTGTTCCCGAGCTCGCCGCCAGGGCCAGGCGTGGCGTTGTCATCACTCCGGAAACTTGAGCTTCGGTTTCCTATAGCACAAGGCTTCAAGCACTGCGTGGGGTCTTCCAAACTTGGACATTAGATCGATATATGCTGAATGGCTACCCTGGGCACGAAAAAAAAGCTCTGAAGTCCCGAAAAAAATATTTGTGAACTCATTCTGAATCTTTTATTAGCTTATGGTGAGACAAGACAGGCAAAGCGTACGGGCTCAAGCCGAAACTTTTACAGTACTCAATTATAAAAAAAATCATGAGAAGTGCAGTCATTCTCCAATATTAATCTGTTAGCTTTCATATAGACTAGATACGTGTGCATGGTGCATGTTTGTAGTGCCCCTCAAATAAATGCAACACCGGAGTAGTTCAGCTTTTGTACGGTGCACGTTCCACAGTTATTATATAATGAGAAGCCTTATATAAATTGCGGGAAGCACAGCCGCAACAAAAAGTAGAATGGATTCGTATCCTTTGGTAGGAATTCAATGGCTTCAGCGTGGCAGCGAAAAAAAAAAAATATTAAGTTTGTGCGTATACCTCAAAATTTCGCCGCAGGATTGATTTTGCTGCTAGGCAAATTTTGCGGGTTTCCGAGGGTTAGTAGAGACTCGCTGTGTATGTGTGCTTACGTGTTCGCTTTGTCCCGTCTACGATACGGTATAGCTTTGGAGGGGGCGAACAACCAACAATCCCGCCGGGCAAATCTAGTTAGAGACGAAATGAGGGTGGAAAAATGCTGACGTCTCTTTCTGTATAGATTCATTCTTGGAGAAGCCATTAAAATAAGCCATAGAGAAGCCAAACTGGTTATAGAATTCGTAGGTGCATGTTCCGCCCGAAGTGCTTTTTCGTTTTTCGCAACTGAATTGAAGTCACATAAAACGTCGAACGCTTGAATTAGATGAAGCGTACAGGTGTGAAGCCAACTTGTATTGGTATACGGCAAGATGAGTTTTTGAAAGGCATTTCAACCGAAAGTGCAGAAATGAGACAAAAGTGACACTTTTTCAGACCATAGCAAATGTACGTTTTATTCCATAGCGTGCCGTCAAGTATGACGTAAATGGTGTTCAATCCAGCCCCCCCCCCCCCCCCCCCCCACACACACGCACGCACGCACGCACGCACACTGAAATCACTCAGCGACCATTAAAATTAGAGATATGACATGAATTTGCCTTCTCTTGGTAATTGCGGGCGGCGAATTTCACTTGTGACTTCCTTTATTGCTTTGTTTTGTTTTTGGTTCAAATGGAAGAACAAACCATTCTGAACTTCATGAACTGATTTGAAATGCTGATACTAAAAGGTCACGATTGTGAAGTGCAACGACCAAACATTTGCCGATTGTTTTATTGTGACAAGGCAGCTTCAAGCCACGCAAAGCCAGAGAGCGTAAAGTACGAATACTAGGCAAATACATCTATTACCCTCGTAAACGAGGTCAGGAGACACCTCGTTTACGAGGTGTCTCTTGACGGGAAGAGTACCAGAGTCTTGGAAGAACGCTAACATCATCTTAATACATAAGAAAGGAGATGACAAGGACTTGAAGAATTACAGGCCGATCAGCTTGCTCTCTGTAGTATACAAGCTATTTACAAAGGTAATTGCTAACAGAGTAAAGAAAACATTAGAATTCAATCAACCAAAGGAACAAGCAGGATTTTGAACCGCCGAGCCGAACCACGAGATTGAAGTAACTAGAAGAATAAGAATGGGGTGGAGCACATTCGGCAAGCACTCTCAAATTATGACAGGTAGATTGCCACTATCCCTCAAGAGGAAGGTATATAACAGCTGTATCTTGTCGGTACTTAGCTACGGAGCAGAAACCTGGAGACTTACAAAGAGGGTTCAGCTTAAATTCTGGACGACGCAGCGAGCAATGGAAGAAAATTGGTAGGTGTAACCTTAAGAGATAAGAAGAGAGCAGAGTGGATTAGGGAACCAACGGGGGTTAAGGATATAGCTGAAATCAAGAAGAAGAAATGGACATGGGCAGGGCATGTAGCGCGTAGACAGGATAACCGCTGGTCATTAAGGGTAACTGACTGGATTCCCAGAGAAGGGAAGCGGGTTAGGGGGAGACAGAAGATTAGGTGGGCAGATGAGATTAAGAAGTTTGCGGGTATAAATTGGCAGCAGCAAGCACAGGACCGGGTTAACTGGCGGAACATGGGAGAGGCCTTTGTCCTGCAGTGGACGTAGTCAGGCTGATGATGATGATGATGACATCTATTACCCATAATTCTCCTGCTAGCTGAAGCGCCATGCGTTGCAGCCCCCGTAGACACTAGTGCCGGAGCTCCCTTTAGTGTACATTTAAGAAACTCTGTGCTCCCACGGAGACACGCCGAATGTTACGAACATTTAGAAACGACACTTTGAAGGAACTGATCGTGGATGCCATGGTCATGACGAACAACTGAATTTTACTAAGAACGCCGTGAGACCATAGTGGTAGATATAAAAAACGTATTTTTTAAAGAGTATACCAAGTGTGGCGCAGTGGATAGCGTGCCCAGCATCTGTTGTCACGGACCGAGGGGTCATGGGCTTGAATCACATTGACAGAAAACTTTAACATGAAAGTGTTATATGTCAGGGTCCACCACGGCTCCGCTGACGTACTCTCGTCATGAAGGTGACGATGAAAACTTTAGCATCTGTCACGTTGAATCGAACCATCGACTTCTCGATTCTCAGCGCACTGCGCTAACCACTACGCCACGAAGCATATTTATGTTGTCTGGAATGCTACCGGCAAGCGATTTATATGCACAGTAAACCGTTTGAAAGTCCTCAGACCTTCGAAACTTCTAAGAGTTTTGTTATCAGTGGCGAGATCGCGTGACAAGCTGGGGTGGGGCATGCTCTAAAGGTCGTAGTCTCCACGAAACGTTGCCTCCACGGAGTGTGGGTTCTCCTGCGCGTGCGATTATAAGATTCCTGATTCGGGAGAAGACTAAAGTCACTTCGCACGCTGCCACGGCCGTGTTTACCAAAGAAGCGCGCTGCCGACACACGACGCAGAAAGAATTGTGTTATACCGATTTCTATATTGGGGGATTAGCCCCGTTTTTTTTTCTTCTGACCATGTGTATTTTTCCGACGTCATTTTCGTGACGGAAATGCGTCACTGAAATATTGGTGACCCCGGCAAAAACACTTTCGTGTTAAAAAGAGTTCTGTATTTCGGAGTCTTGTTGGATCATTCGTCGCTGTCATAATCGCGTGACAAAATTCTTATAGTCGGCGATAATCTTCGAGTAAGTACAAGTTCCGTCCTAAAACTGCGACACGCTTGCCATTCATCCGCGTGAGAGTCGCGCCAAGTGGTTTCTTTTATCACCCTGAGCACTTTTTGGCTGCAAATGTAAGTACTATGTATGCTAAGAATTAGAAGGTTTACGTCCATCTTAAGAGATTAGGTTTTTCTGAGCAGTGGTGTCGTAATTTGAAGTATGGCAAAATGTTCAAGTTTTTGAGCCAGAACAAGCGACACAGACATGTGTCTAAATGGGAAACTCATCCACGATAAACGCGCGCAACGTGCATGGTGTAAAAAAAAAAGAACTGTCGTCGGTTATAGCCATTTTCAATGGTTTTAATTTTGCGCTGTTCCGCGTGAACTGCGTTCACCACTTGGGCGTAATTTTTGTCAACACGCCCTATGAAATGTGAGGCCCTACGAAATGAAATTTGAAATTCTGACTTGAATATCTTCGAAACGTGACGACTTAACAGAGAACGATGACATGCAGCGTGGTACATGCGTGACATGTATTCTTTTACTACGCTACCAAGATCTTGAAGAAAGTCCGCAGTATTTAAAAATAAATGAATGAATGAATAAAGATATAGATAAATAAAAACGAACTTTTATTCATAATATGCGCAGCCTTTGCATTACTAGCGAAAATGTGCTTATGGTTAGAATTGAAATTGCCAGTCGTTGCCCTGTAGCGCAGATGAATGACAGGCACGCTGCAGTACCGGGGGCGGAGCATGAATTTATTCTGAAGTTGTAACCGCCTACAGCAGGTATCTTACTCGATTTGCGAATTCTCACAGGGTAGGGCAGCGACGACTGTGGGCGGATCATCAATTTATACACGGGTAACCGACTAGAGTGGTGACAACGACGTTCCGCTCTATACCAATGATGTCGTGAGTCCCGTGGCGTCGTGACGACACAAGCCTCACGACGCCACCGGTAGAGGGAAACGAGTGATATGACGTTACAGAACTCTCGGATGACGTACCCCAGTGACGGACTCATGGTGTACCAGACACGTCATGCGTCCCGTGACATCTTACGTCACGTCACTTGTTATAAAGTCGCGCATGAGAGTCCCGTGAGTGCATGTGTGATGCCAAGAGAATAATGACGTCACACGACTCTCATACACTACTCCATAATCACTTTAGTGTTTGTGACCTTTAGAATATGGGGTGACTGGCGTTTTCCTCACCTGCCATATTTACTCGCATGCCACCAGCGCTGATCGGCCCTTGTCCACATTGGCTAGCATTGCCTGAATTTGGGCCAGTGTTTGCTTGCGATGGCTTTCTAAAGCAGAATCGTGAGTCGGGATAGTTGGTGGGTGCTCAACGTAAAATATTTGACAGCGCTACGGGTTAAAAACAGACAGAAAAAGAAAAGACAGTTTGCGATGTTTCTGTCTGTTTCTAATCCGTTGCGCTGTCAAATATTTTACATTGGCTTTCTATTAGCAAACATTGGCTACTATTACGATACTTTAGGCGAAAGATCGCTGGGCTTGGCGAATAAATAATATGTTGTGGATAATGCCTGCTTATGCGTGGTTGTACTAAAAGCATTAACTTTATTCTACTTCGAATCAGTGCTGCCCTTGTACATGCATATTTACAAGAATCTTGGTAGGTCTCCTTATACGTTTATTGGGGATTAATATTTTTTTTTGTTTTTTGAATCACTTTGCATACATTCGTATTGTGCTCTCGTAACAGGCACCTCACACTTAATTTTGTAGGTACCTTAGCCGATTCGGTTAGGCTGGAATGAGCCAGTGGTTCAAAAAAGAAAACAAAAACCGAGAGGTGGTAACCGTAAAAAATAAAAGTGTTGCTTGACGAATGTCAAGCGAGTGATCTGCATGATTCATGGAACTTCGCCATAGAACTTTTTTATATGCAGTTTCATAAATCATGGCATTACCCATTTGTATTTCAATGTTCGTTCTTTTCTTTTCAACAGGTGTGCCCTTAGTGTTCCTTTCACAAAACTGGACCCTGCGCAATTATGCATGGTGAGTGTATGACACGCCATCTTTATCTGTGCAATCTGTCTTGAATCTCCCTTTAGTTTTATTTTGTGACATTCTTCCCTCTTTCTGGCGAATACAATGGAAGTGTTTTCTCCGGAAACATTCAGAAAAAGGTTTATATGCGTGGCTAGCTCCTTTCTTCAGCTGGGATGATGGGAATTATTGTGGAAGTATTCCAACTGGAGAGAGAGAAAGAGAGAGAGAGAGAAAAGAAATGTAGGAAAGGTAGGGAGGTTAACAAGATTATGCGTCCAGTTTGCTACACACATGGGGAGGGGGAGAGAAACTACACAGTTCACGGCTGTCGGAGGTAGAACCACTAAATGCGTATTTTGTTTTTGTTTTGTTTAATCGTGTGTATTGCAAGAATGGCGCCTATCGCTCGCACTCTCATAGGGGAGCATTGCGTAGCACAAACAGTGAGATTTATAATAAACGAGCAAGGAAACACTGTAAACGCCTCAAAGAGCAAACGCCTTTTGTGTGCCTGCTTCAGCCGCTGAAGGCGGCTGAAGCAGGCACACAAAAAGAGGAGATAGATTTATTTATTTATTTACAGGTCATTTTCTGTGGAGAAGCTCCGAGTAGCCGGAGAGTCTTGGCTTGTGGTTAGGGGGGCCCTTAGTCCAGGGATCCGCTTGCAGCAACCGCTCTGCGAACCCGGTCGATCAGACTCAACTGATCTTCCAGGTTCACGTCGGCGAGCAGATCCTCCCATATATGAGCCTCCCTTCTTTCCAACACAATGTTTTGTCGTTAAATAGAAACTGCCGGCACTTCTGTATCTTGGATTTGTGGTTTCAGCGGTTCAGCGTGGCAGCTATTGTCCGATTCACCTTGATTGGACATGGCCTGAAATATTCTATCTTGTCAGCTTCACCCCCTCTCTCTGTCCCTCTCCCCCCCACACAAGCACACACACTTGCAAGCAGGTAGAACAGAATCGGAGAATGCAGGGAAGCTAGCTCCGAGCGATGTGTCCAAATAGTGGATGCTGTGCAAAACCAAAGATTACAGGAACACTGCTGCGTTTAATGAAAAGTGAATGCTTCCAATACCGTCGAAACCTTCCATGCTGTTATATATATATATATATATATATATATATATATATATATATATATATATATATATATATATATATATATATATATATATATAACTTTTTTATTCTTGTACCTGCTCGAACTGTGCCCCAGTGAGTGTTACAGTAGCGTTATTTCATTATTATTTTTTGTGTTGGTGTTGTATTAGTACATTATGAGTCAAGATCCATGCTTTCAATGTTTATGTTACGATGAAATACAGAATGTGTTTTTCGGAGCTTTTTTTTTTCTGGTGGAACATCGGCGTTTACCGCAGTCTGTCTTTCGTTAATTCTGCCTTCTGTGAAATTCATAGATTATTTTGCATCATTTTAAATATTCCAATATCTTAAATGAAACAACATCAGATTAAGAAAATATCGCGAAGCGTATTTCCGTTGTCCGGAAGGTTTAAACGTCCTGATGTGTGTACAAAGAAGCAAAAATACTCGAATACAAAACACGCCCCGCCGTGGTGGCCTAGTGGCTAAGGTACTCGGCTGTTGAGCCGTAGCTCGCAGGACCGAATCCCGGCTGCGACCGCTGCATTTTCGATGGAGGAGAAAATGCTGTATACCCGTGTGCTTAGATTTGGGTGCGCGTTAGAGAACCCCAGGCGGTCGAAATTTCCGGAGCCCTCCACTGCGGCGTCTCTCATAATCATATGGTGGTTCTGGGACGTTAAAGCCCACATATATATCGAATACAAAACACCTAGGTTTGTGCGTATTGGAACCTTAACGCCTGCTTTGAAAGACGCAAGTATACTTTACGAAGGTTTGTGTATGTGATGCCATCTGCCGCGCCCCAGTGCCGTTAGCATTAGAGTGTGCAGGGTTCCCTTTCAGGAGGAAGGGGAGGGGGAGAAGGGGAGGGGAGAAGGGGAGGAGGCGAAGGTGATTGGGAGCGGGGCGCAGCGCCCCGCTCCCAATTCTGTCAATGTTTGAGGCTGACTTTGCGCCCCCCCCCTTTATCTCACCCCTCCCTCGTGCACACGCCCATGACTGTCAGGGCCCTGGGTGGGGCGTGTGAGATCGTCATATCAAGATGTCGTCTCGCGTTCCCGGTGCCCCGCGTGGGTTGCTGTCGTTTGCTCCTCGTGCGACAAGCGATTCGTTGAATGCCTGGTGGGCACGTTATTCTAAATGTCGTTGACACGTGCAAAATTTCATACCGGTCGGACAACCTGACGCATCAACGGCCGTCTGGAACCCACCTTTTCAATAGTAATAAAAAAAAATAACAGGGTCATAACGGCCGCTAAAAGTGGAATTTATCGGATAAATCTCAGTTCTAAAAAAATTTACAGCGAGTGTCTATCTAAAATCATGGAGCTAAATATCCGAACTTATAAGTGTGGTTCCCCGATATTTTCTAATGAAGACTCGTTATTTTTCCTATACGAGTTTGAGTTTGCGTTACCATTGTATTGTTCCTTTCTACTCCTGCAAGAGCCCCACAAAAGGACTGGCAGTATTAACGCAATAGCGTTAGAGAGCTCATTTCTCAGAAAACCCGCCGCCGGCGTCGGCCCCGTGGGTTGTGAGCGGAAAATCGTCTGTGGGTGTGTGACCAAAAAAATCGAGTTACCGAGATAGCCGCGGGAGGCCGCTACTTGTCCACGCGTGCGCGTGCTATCACACAGAGAAAGCCGCGCGTTCGAAGAAAAAAAAAGTGCTCTAGGACACGAGGCAAGGTACTTTATTTTGCCCTGCCACGCCTTTCTGCTTATTCCATCGCTATCGTCGGGACGAGAGAAGAGATAAATGCAATTGCAGCATGCGACAAACCTTTTTAACTCCACTCGCACTGGACGAATTCTTAAAATGTTTTGAGCGTTGAATTCGTGAGGCCATACGCTCTTCTAGTGAATTAATTGCGTGGTTACCTTAAAAAAGTGTTTCAGGGCCCCTTTAACGCATTTGATTCGACAGATGTCACGACGAGAATGAAACCCATTCGGCGATAAAAGCGCGCGCTGGTTCAATCTACCGTGTGCGTGTTTGTGTGCGTGCGTTTGTACGTAACGAAACATAATAATAAGTATGCACTTAGCGGTGGAAGGGTGCACTAGCGGCCAGATGCCGCTATCGCGTTAACCTGTTAAAGGCGGAGCTTTATTTAATTATTCTATATTTAATAATTATTTATTGACCACGACTATCGCATACTGCTGATAGGTGGACATTGAAATGGAAGAAAATCTTGTCAACAAGTGTCATTTAAGGCCTCGAACTTAATTACCAATTTGGCATTGTGAAGAAGCCGGTCATATTGTTCGAATTTATGGGGTCCACGTTAACGAGACATAACTTTACCTTGACTTGCACTGTGTTAAGGCAAATAATGGCAGATGAATGAACACAGATTGGTAGTGAACGGTGAAGCAGAGATTGCCTCGTCGTATCTGCGACGAAGGGCAGCAGCCGACGTTAAGCCAACGCGCAAACAAGAAGGCTTCGTTCAGCTTGCTTGGCCTCAATTCACATGCAGCCTTATAAAAGAAGTAAACCCGAAGGGCTAACAGTCCCGCGAGATGTCTTTGATTCTGGCAAACTAAGAGGATTACGGGGGCAAGTCGTTTTGTCATTAGCTGACACACAAGCTAATTTATTACGACCTTTCAACATAGAAAAAATAAAAGAAGACTAGGAAGTGTTGACCTTGCAGGCTAAAGCAACGCATGCGTTCAAGCATTAAGGTGTGCACACAGGAAGTTGTTTTTCGGTCACTGCATTTATAACTGCATTTCAGTTGTGCCTAACCTGAATCATCTATGACGTTTTCTCTTGTTTAGCTGATATTCGGCGCTTTGACAAAAACCAATGAAGTAAGTTCCTGTCCCAAGCCTTACCCGTTGCACAATCGCTATCAATCTTACAATTAAAAGGGTTCAGTTACGTAAGATTGACACTCGCAACGCGCTGAATCACGCACGAAAAAAGACACACGGAAGGCACAGGTAGAAAACAGGTAGGTGCCTTCCGTGTGTCTTTTTTCGTGCGCGATTCAGCGCGTCGCGAGTGTCAACCAAGTACAACCCCTACGCTGGCCCTTCTGACTGCTACGTAAGATGTGGATGTAGTGGTATAAACTGAATGCACCTACGCGGGAGAAAAGTGCGTGTTGAATGAATGAATGAATGAATGAATGAATGAATGAATGAATGAATGAATGAATGAATGAATGAATGAATGAATGAACTTTGTTAAGTGTTCCTTCGGGTGAGGCGGCCGGGGGCGACATTTTTCGGCACTAGGAAAACTTTCGAGAGCGAAAAGTAAAGCAGAATGGCATAGTACTTGACAAGAAAACATCATCTTTCGATTAATTCTGGGGAAGAAAATGCTAAGCTCGGAGAAGAAAAAATAGCCATGAAGCGCTTTCTCTGAAAGGACGAATAGGGAAGGGGCGGCTTGGAGCAGCGTTTGCGTTAGATGTATAAGATGCGGAATAATAATAATAATAAAAATTGCTTGTCGCAAGAGATGTGGGGTAAACGATCTCGCTTGGGGCAATCTATCAAAACCGTCAAGCGCGCCCGCATGGTGAGTGAATCTCTAAGGCGCAAGACGCACGAGGCACGTCATCAGGTTCCTCCCCGAAATCTCTTTCGAGGCACCCTTGAGCTGGGAGATGTTGTTTGTAAGCGGGGACGCTGAAAAATTGAAGTCTTAGACTTTTTTGTACACAAATTCAGTAGATTACCGGAGGTCTGTCTAGGTTGGGGAGTGGGAAGTTTACCAAAGAGCGCATCCTCATTTGTTGGAGCATGCTTAATTCATTTTTCACTGCCTGTTTTCGGGGCTTAATTTATTGCGGAAACCCCGAGGTACCCTTTGTCTGTTTCAAACGAAGCTCGTACGGAGTTGTAAGTTAAGTTTGTGTCACAAGAGCTTTATGATTGCGACATTCTCAGTGTTTTGTATCAACATATACTGTGTTTCCGCAAATTATTGTTCGCTGCGACAATGCAGTGAAGACAACCTCATGTTAAGAGATTCCTGACGTTATTTATTTTATTTCGTGAGATTTAGAAGGCATTGGTTGTTGTGGGTGATATGTGCTACCGTTTTACACAGAAAACAACTTATAATGAAATAAAATGACAAGTCGGGTGCATAGAGGGCAAAGAGGGAAGAGGTGGGTGTGTGAAAAAAAAGTACATATGAAATATGAAACGTTACATGTTGAGTGTGGCGCCGTGAGTTCACAAAGAGCTACAGCAGTCAAATAAAACACTGTGGACGGTTCGTCATTTTGCTTGGGTGTACACAGCATGTGCATTCAAGTAAGGCAGAACAGATGGAGGCTTGAAGCGACAAAAAATTATTCAAAGAACCTTGTTTCAACAATTTTTTCAGCTCGTGCATTGTGGTAAATAAACAAAAAGAAGGAACCAGTCTAAATATTGCCCAAAAACACTGCAATGCTTCTTTGATTGAACACGGAGCCTTGCGACAAATAAATAAAGCACGTGTCGTGCAAACTGTCACATGCAAAGGGCCTTACGATGATTAGCTTAAAACAGTTCCAAAAAGCAGGCAGTGGCGTAGCAGGCGAGTGGGGCAACCGGTCAGTGTCCAACCCCCCTACATCCCTTGGACATTCTTTTGCGATGCCATATAAAAACAGAAATACTTTTTCCTGAGCTTGTTGGTACATCATAATGAGGGAAAATTTGAGACGCTTAAAATAAAACAGGAAGAACGAACGTTCAGACGCTTTTTCTTGTATTTATTCGGTCTTCTTGTGGCGTTTTAAGCGTCTTAAATTTTTCCTCATCATATAAGCACAATATGACAATCGACCTCAACTCCCTGCTCAGCCCGCACATCAGAACAAGGTGCTTTCCGCCTTACGAAAAAAATTTCTGCCTACACCCCTGAAGGAAGTTACGTAGAAGTGACCTCTCGCGATGTCCGCTCCCACTAAATACATAGTGCACAAGAACATGCAGTTCGATGACAGAAAAGCACACGAATTCCGGCGCCTCAAGCGGGTATTACACCCCGCCATGGTGGTCTAGTGGCTTAGGTACTCGGCTGCTGACCTGCGGGTCGCGGGATTGAATCCCGGCTGCGGCGGCTGCATTTCCGATGGAGGCGAAAATGTTGTAGGCCCGTGTGCTCAGATTTTGGTGCACGTTAAAGAACCCCGGGGGTCGAAATTTCCGGAGCCCTGCACTACGGCGTCTCTTATAACCATATGGTGGTTTGGGACGGAAAACCTCACAAATCAATCAATCAATCAATCAATCAATCAATCAATCAATCAATCAATCAATCAATCAATCAATCAATCAAGTGCGTAATTGTCACGCTTACTGCCGCCTTCTCCAGGTTTTGAAACTGAGTAAGACAACATGGAGTAAAGAGAATGTGTATCCTTAACTAGAAGGAGACAGTCGACACACGAGCGAAGTTTCAATTGTGTGTAGTTTGCAGTATCACAGTTCCACATGCGTCATTTCCTACGAGGATTGAAAAGATAACACGCTGCATGCAACTAGTTCACAAAAAAGGTGGAAGTGCCTATATTGCATGAAAAGACAGCAACAGATGTAAAACGCTTGTAAAACACGCCTCGTCAGGAAACAAAAGTGTCCTGACGAGTCCGGTTTCTAGAAGTGTTCAAGAGCGTTTCGTTGCGTGAAATGCCGAAGCAGCGCTAGCGCAACAGCGTGAAGCGTGTCGCAACTCGGACGACTGCCTTTGGCGAGTGTTCATTTTAGACACTGAAATATTTAAGTTCGGAGCACTTAAGCGACCTGAACTGTCGTCTTATGCATGTAGTTTGCTACAATATTTACTAAAGAGAAACTCTGGCGCTAGTGTGTTTGGGAGCTGCAATGTACAGCACTGTAGCCAGCATGAGAATGATGGGTAGTACACGGATTTGTCTAAACTTCGTCCTTCCGGCTCCATTTGACATCGCGTGGTTTGTAGCCGTTTTGTCGCAGCAAACGTTCGGCAGTCTCACTTCCCCACCTTGACCATTCGGCTCACCAATTTAGGTTGGGTTATGCAGTTCACAACGATAAACTATTTTATGTGAAGAAAATGCCAGAGCACAACTATAAACAAAGCCACAACTGCTTCCGAATCCGCATGCCCGAAGATTAGGCAAATCCGTGTACTCCCCGTAATTCCCACAGCAGCTGAACGATCGCACCACTGGATTTCTCTGTAGAATATACTGTACAAAACTGTACGGTCTCATGCCGTCGCTTGGCCTCAAGGCGAAAGTACCAAAAATAGCCAAAAGTGGGGAGTCGTAATGTGCGCTCCTCGCTTCGCACTTGAAGGCTTCCTACCCAATAGAAGATGCTGCATGTCAAGTCAATAGCGAGCTTAGCACTACGTACGTGGCGTCCATAACGGCGTTGCGTACGTAAGGAGGCTGCGTTTCGCATATTGCGCATGAACAGTACTTGTGCGCATGTGACCTTATACGTGTTTGCAACACCGTACCTGATGCCACTTTCGCACTTTATAATACTCAAATAGCTCTAGAGAAGGTGTCACTGCATTTGCATTTGAATACTTCCGCTTAGGGGCAAAGCTACTTACAGCGGCACCCGTTCGTCCCTCGTAGTCGTAGTAGTAGTCGTAGTGTGTAACCAGTCTTACAATTTGACCTTCAAGGTGGTGCCATTGAGAGATTTCTTCTGTGCGTTGTTGAACAAAAAAAATTCGCAGCGTGCACGTTAACTAAAACCCGAATTCACCTGTCTCTCATTCCCCCTTAGCAGCCATTGGCATGTACATTGAGCACTATCTGACAAGAAAGGGTTGCTATGTTATACTCGCTGGGCATGACCTCCTTGGTTTTAGAAAGGTTTAGCGAGAGTTGGGCCACAGTGCCATGAATACAGTGAACTAGTATATACCATGAACTCGAGGTGGTTAAAGGTCGGAAGTAGACAATAAGCGCAAGCCGTAAGAAAGTGCGCGTGTGCCACCTCTCGTTTAGTCCTTGGAATGTCCGCTGGATGGCGGTGCTTCTATATGCGAAATATATGATGAAAAGATGCGAGATGGTGGTACTCGGAGTGTATACTAGATGGACGAAGAGACACACATACAGATGCATGTACGGACTCACGGATGTCTGCACCAACGGATGGACGCATGGACGGACGCAGGGGTGGATGCATGGACGAACGCAGGGACGAACGCACAGATGGACGTGCGGACGCACGAACAGACGCACGCACGGACGGGCGAATGGACGCACGGACGGTCACACAGACGGACGCATGGACGGACGGAAGCAAGAACGAATGGACGGACGGATGCTTCGCCCCACTCTCCATCATTCACTACGTGGATATGGTGCCATTTTTTTTTCGCCATGGATGTTGAGCAGTCCGTACGTTTGGAAAGCCAGAGCGCAACTGTCTGGGAGAAGAAGAAGAACAGAAGGGAAAGGAGGTGCGATTGTCCAGAAACGGCAGCATCACCAAAGGGCTAATTCCTGTACGAGCCTCCGAAGCGATCGCGAAAACCCAGCGCCGGGAGTTAGGCGCACATCCACGGAAGAAACAAGCCGAGGCGAACCGCAAACACACGCGGAAGACTCAGTGGCAAGCCGAGTGCAAGGACTGGCAAACCGGCAGTTTCGACTCAAACAAACACATGCCGAACGTCAAGAGAGACAGGCGGATCCTACATACTCTGCTCCGCTGTTTGTACGACTCTCACGGCGTGAAACAGCTGGTGCGATTGTATGTTTTCTTTAGTAACTATCGTGTGCGCAAAACATGTGGGTTATGCGGTCTCGCACGTCGCACGCAGCGCACAGTAGTGACCATTGTTGCTATGCCGGGTGGCCCGAGTTAGCCGTAACTTGGAATCTTTCCGAGCCCCTCTTGAACGAGCTAGGAGTACAAAAGCGTCAAATCCACCCCTCACATCTCGTTGCGTTACATTCGTTATGATGGAACACGCCTTCACGTCAAGGCTGATCGACGAAGTTGGGTGGTGTCTTGAAGCCAGCTGCTGTCATTCGTTTGTCGTTCCAATGAAAGCATAAGTGTACCAATGTGACAAAAGTATCCAAAATGCTTAACTGCTAGTCATATTTTGAGAGGTATAGGCTGTTTCAGTTCATTTTCAAGACTTTAGTGCGTGCACTAGGTGTTCTCAAGTATATTCAGCACCATGGTCAGTGAAATTAGTAGCGATTGAGCGCCTTACAACAGCGCGCCTAGGCCACGTGTATAATTATGACGGGCCTGATAATTCTAGCACGTTTCTCGGCCGACGCGTACCCTCTTCGTCCGCTTCTTCGTCGTCTGCTTGCTCCCCGAGCAGATGCGACTAGCTGAAAACTTGATTGACCGGGTGGTATACCTGACTAATTAGGCCAGTGCACGCTAGGACCAAGCCAGGTAAATTATTTAATGCTAAAACCAAGCTGATTATTCATGATATTGCGAGGCCATGCATTGAAGCCGAGTAAATGTGAGACCAAGCTAATTGAGATAGTGTAATTTAGTGCTGTGCTAATTATAAAATACCAATTAACAAAGCTATTTATAACCTTGCTCAGTAAAATCGGAATCATGCTATTGAATTCAAAATATATAAGACTATAATGACTAAACCTGAGCTAATTATTGTATTACCAATTCATATAGAACTACTGAACGTCATGTTAATGACAGCCTAGCTAATTATTACAATCAATATAGAGACTAAACTGGCGCGGTCTTCATTTCGAAGCAGGCTGAGCAAAATGAGAAGACACGTGACAATCCGGAAGAAGCATGGCGAGATAACAGGCTCCTCTGATGGCTTTGACCTTGCACAAATAATGCAAGTTAGCCAAACCATTTAATATCTTAAGAAGGTTCTGTGTAGCTTACACCGCATGAAACCCCAGACATTAGAGTCCGGCACTATGACAGTCATGTGTGAAACTCAGGCCTGCTCAGAATCAACGAGTTTTTATCCGAGTATACGCGTCAGTCAGTTTGACTGACAGACGTCCGTGGTGAAGGTAGAGTCCGCCCACTTCGTTTGCCCTTGCCGAGGAACTGTGCTCTTCAAACACTATGAGTAGCCTGACTAATCTAACGGTTTAGTCACAAGCAGTAGGCTCGCATGCACGAAAAACTCAAAGCTATGTCATCGTATGTCTATGGTGTCTCGCGTTCAATTTCACCACGCTCATGATGTATACTACTCACAGCCGTGAAGAAAGCACACCTGGTAGCTTATTCGGCGCAAGATTGTACTATTTACTTGTTTGTAGAGACAGTTTTACCCATACCTTACGACAGAGAAATCTTCAGACGTGTAATGTAAGTAGCTGTGATTTATCTGTAATATTCGATAGAAGTGCAACGGGCAACAGAAGAGAGCTGCATGTGCGCCATTGTGACGCTCGAGAGTGGAAACTTGCAGGCTGCTATAGTAGAACGAAAGAACTCAGTGCCCCACAGAGGACAAATGTGGCCAACAAAACTTGTAATTTGGGCGAGTTGGTTCAGGATTCGAAGGAAACAGTTTTACACAAGAACAATACGGGGGCACGAAAGAACTTACTTAATGTGTTTTGAGTATTTTCGCACCCACCAGTTTATCTTGACGTCTGTGGGAGGTGCGATGTTCATTCGGCCAGAAGATAACGCAACAATCACGCTGACGTCGCTGCACTGATGAGAGGTTTACAGAATGGAACGTGGAGTGTTCCTTTGAAGACAACCTCAAACGCCGCACTTGCGTTTATCATTCCACGCTCGTTATTGTAGCCGTTTTTATTCTTCTTTCTTCATTGTTGTAGCCGTTTCCATCAACGACACTATCGCGTGCTCCGCATTGCCATCCTATCATGAGCACCCTATTCCGAGCTCGCTGCAAACTTGGGTTCCCGACAAGCTCGAAACATTCTGCGCAGCACCTCATTTTCAGTTCACATTGAACAGGAAGCACTTACCTTAGGTCAAATTCGAAGGTACGCCAGGTCGCATCTATTGAGGTCATGTTTATTTATTTATTTATTTATTTATTTATTTAGGTACCCTCAGTGTTAAAGGCATTGGAGAGGGGAGTGGGTTACAATAGTTACAAACATAATATAAAACAGAGCAAATGTAAACACAACAAAACCAGGAAAATGCAATGTACTTCAGTGTTATACGTTATAAAATGTTAGCTAAAGCAGTTTTAAAAAGTTGGTGGTCCGAGATTGTTGCCGTCAGTGCGGGTAGGTGGTTCCATTCCTGTGATGTACGCGGTATGAATGACTGGGAAAAGGAGTTGGTTCTGCAGGACGGCAAGCCGACTTTATGGACATGATTTATGCGAGCTGAAATGTACCGAGGAGGCAGAATGAGTTTGTTTCGTAGCTGGTTGTGATAGAAAAGCTTATGGAAAAGACAAAGGCGATGCGTGTTGCATTGGGAGCAACCCACTCAGGTCATGCTTGTACTGCATATAAAAACCGCACACAGTATAGCGAAGGTACACGATGCTGCATGCCCTTCCATGTTTTTCGCATTAAGACAACGCACTTTCTCTAAAGCCCACCCATTTTTAGCACCACAAATGTTATTCTAGTCCGCTGTTTAAAGCAGAATATCGGGCCATGAAGTTTTCATGCATGCAAGAGTATTTAAAGGCCGACTTTATAGTTTGCTCCCACAGCCACGAAGGTGTTTCCGACAGGACGATCGATGGTTGTTCCGGAGGAATACTCATGCAGCAGCCGAGTAAAGGCCCCAAGAAAAAGCCAGCAGACGTAGAAACTTGGATTCACACCTGCTTTCTTTCTTTACACGAACGCCGCAAAACGGTGACAATCGATCACTCTGCCTTGTCCCACCAGCGGCTGCCTTTCTTCGCTGATCCATCATGCGTTGCGTCTTTAAATAATGCATTCACAAACCAAATGCGTTTTTAGTATCAAGGTATACTTGATGAATATAAGGAATTGATTTTCCTTGTTTCGTTCTGCTATTGATGTTTTTTATAGGCAACAGCCAATGAATACGGAATTTTCGAGCACGTGTTTCTTTTCTTTTTCTTCACGCCTCTGATGTCAGAACTGTAACATAGTGTAGGCAAGGAGAAAAAAAAATCTGACGAATGTTAACTTTTTACAGCACCAACAGTCCGTCAATGTCTTTCTAAACCGATGCGTGCGACATTTAGGCAGTGGAGAGACGCGCACGTGTGATATGAATGAAAGCAAATCGTACAAAACTTTGAACTGATGTTTAGTAATGCGTTGCTTGTCTGCACGCAAGTCCAAGCGAACTGCAAGCCCATGTCATTCCATCAGCGTTGCGAAGACGCGTCACGCAACTGATAACGCTATTAATAGTACACGAAAGCACACGGACACCTCAATTAAGCCGAAAACACGATGCTAAGACGAAGACACGTATTATCCGGGCCTTAGTTAATCCGGTATCTCTACGATTGCCATGCCGTAAATTTATCTAGTGACATAGGTTGGTATTACGATAGAATATAGTGTGGATAGTTCCAATCAGGAAGCCGAGAAAGCAATAGAACTGCTCACTTTGAAAATCTTTAAAATTAAACGTGAACCATGTGATCAGAGGATATACATATGAGAGCTTACATTCGGCCGTGTGTTACGTATGAGTGGCTGAAAATGGAGCCTCACAAAAATGAAAAAGAAAAAAATTTGGAGACCCTTAAGCTTTGCCTTTAAGAGTTCAACGCGATAGCAATATGCTATTCCTATTGCGCACTTCGAACAGTTAGCGTATGGAAACGTTTCGAACTCGCTGTGCAACCACTTCGTGGCCTTGAGGGTGAAGTAGCATCTGTGCCTTTTGTAATGTGTGACTGGCTTTGAACTATGAAGTCATTACGTTAATCCCATGTTCTGACTGCCTAAGAGCAATGTACGCTTGCACCACGAATTATTACGGAACTATTTTATGCTGTACTGTGAAGCACGTATACAAGACTGCGTGTGTTTGTAAAACATGAAAGTTACTGTCACTGCATTTCTAAGCAGAGGAATTTATTTAAACTGTATCATCACAAGCAGAAGACTAACTGTGCGATAAAACATCCTTTTGCCACGCAAACGACCCAGTTTCGATCCCCACGGAGACCGAGAAGCTTTAATACTTCATTTATTTGCATCTTTCCTGATTTTCCGGTCACCCTGCCGTGGTGGTCTAGTGGCTAAGGTACTCGGCTGCTGACCCGCAGGTCGCGGGTTCGAATCCCGGCTGCGGCGGCTGCATTACTGATGTAGGCGGAAATGTTGTAGGCCCGTGTGCTCAGATTTGGGTGCACGTTAAAGAACACCAGGTGGTCGAAATTTACGAAGCCCTCTACTACGGCGTCTCTCATAATCATATAGTGGTTTTGGGACGTTAAACCCCACATATCAATCAATCAATCATGATTTTCCGGTCGCTCAAAGATAATTTTTCGAGCACAATCAATGACGCCGACGCGGGAATTTCTGCAAAACGAGCTCTTTAAGGCCATCGCGGTGAAACCATAGGGTCTTTTGTGCATTCGCAAAGCACAACTCTGCAGCGTAAGTTATCTTCATCTGTTTCTGCTCAGTTGATGCATCAAGCCTCCCTCGCCCACCTCCGAAATATTTCTACACCTAACGTGGTTCCGCGAACCCTCGATGACCGTCTCACTTTTGAACAAGCGACGCTGTCATGTGACGACGTCTTCCCGCGATGCCACGTTTGGTGACGTCATAGTGATGGCACCACAAATTCTGACTCTGTGTCACGTAACGACGGTATCACGAGGGGACAAAATCACGTGATCGTCCTTTTTTTTTGCAGCACTGGCGTTAACACCGATGTCATGGGACACCGACGTCGACGGTCGCTTTTCTTTTTTGATGAGGCTTCTACGGCTTTCGATTTCAAAGTATATACCACAGTACTCACGGATGCAAACGTGACGTGAATTTTTTTAGAACAACAATTAGTACGCCAAATCGCTTGAGATAACTACTTCATGTCGTGACAAATTTAGTCTCTAAAGGTAATTGTCGCTCTTATTCAAAGTATTTCAATTGAAACTACACTAGTATTACTCGAAATTACCACGGTGGAACCGAAAGCACGTCAGTTATTTAGCCCTAAATGTTTCTTTTTCAATCCGTGGGTTCTGCACACGCGCAAACACACGTGCTCTGTAGGCGTGCAGAAGTCAGACATACAATGGATACGTGGTAGGTCAATTACTCGGCATTTCTGCATGTAGATGGTCTATGGGCCACGCGCAGAATCGCAAAAACACTGTTAAATTCTCAATGCCTGTGTGACCTGAACGGCGTCCAAAGTAGACAGGCGTTCTCGTTTTGTAAAGGAACGTTGCAGGTGTTTCCCGTCGCTACGAGTGTGCACTCGGATGTTACGTCTTTCCTGAAGACGTATAATCTGCTATACTCGATCGGTGCGGTCACTGACTCCAACAGGATAGACTGGAAAGAACGGAAATGACATATATCAAGTGTAATTAGAAAGAGGTAATGGCGAAGACAAAATAAATTACAGAAAACGTATCGATTGGAAAACGCCTTCATGGAGGAGTACAGAGATGGGGGGGGGGGTGAAAATCTTCAACTTGTGACCCGAATCACACCGGTTTGTGCAGGTAGGTCCATTACAAACCGATTGGAAGTAAAAAAAAAAGGAGAGCGTCTGAAAACTTTCTGACTTATATGCTCAGAGACAATAGTTCTAGTTGACGCAGCTTCGATGCCATGCGCGACGTCTGCGACCGTCGCGTCGCGTGTGGTACCGACTGGCTCATTCAGGTCATCGATTCCATTCAAATAAACATCGCGTGTACTTCCTTCACAGCCCCATGAGCGCGAGTGTACCATACGTTTTTTTTTTTGACATGGACGCGCAAAACTTGTCAGTGCACGCGCATACACATGCAAGATATACGCACGGACTTCGTGATAAACACAAACACATGAGGAAAAAAAAGACCTCTTCGCCTTTGTAGTGCTGAGCCTGGAGAAAGGCGGAGCTTGTCGCCCTTCCCTGCTTTTCTTTGCTTTTCTCTTCATTTTTGTTTCTCATAACTTTTCTATCTATATTTCTGTCTTTGTTCGATTGTATTCCTTAACTCTCTGTATCTTGTCTTTCTCAATCTTCTTCAACACTTTCTTCGCTTTCTCTCTTTGTATTTTTTCTATGTTTTTTTCTTTTTTGTTTTTACATCCGATCTCTTCCTCTCTGTCTTGCTCTGTTTTATGTTCTTTGTGTATATTTTTCTTTCCATCTCTTTCTCTTTGTATCCGTTTCTTTCACTGTCTTACGATGTTTTTTCCCTTTCCTCGCTTTTATTTTGCTTTTACCTTTTTGTCTATATACCCGTTTTTTCGCCCACCCGAGTCATTGCACACCATGACATTCAGTTCGGCGCTGTGGGATAGCTCGCTCCCGACACACGCGTTCTCTGAGCTAAGCAGAAGAAAAGAATGAAGAGTGCGCGGGCCGGCCGAGGCATTGCGTACCACGTAACTTTTTCTACAATTTTCTCTGACATCATCATAATTATGATAGGTAATTGTCGCGTATCGAGAGAGTTCGGTAAAAAAAAATAACGCACACATCCGCACGTTCGTCGGCCGCGGTGGTATACAGAGCGTGTGGTGCTCAGGTGCTGTCACGAAAGTTGTGGGTTCGGTACCGGCCGCGATGGCCGCATTTCGATAAGGATGAAATGGTATAGAGGCCCGTTCACTGCGCAATATTCTATTGAGCGCTAAAGGACACCCGATGGTCCGCCACTTCTGGAGCCCTTCACAACTTCGTGCATTGTGCTTTTTGACACGCAAGGCCCCGTATAATATTGCTTACATCCACACGTTCGCATTGGTCGCGAAAGCATTAATAGATTTGCATGCCTGAGCGTTCTGGCGCATCCGATCGTCTGCATATTTGCACTAACTGGATCGCACGCTGCATAAACCGTGTGTACAAACATCGCAGTCTCTGGAAAGAACGCTATGGAGAACTCATGAATAATATGCTTTCGTGAGTCGCTTATTGAAGTATTTTGAGGACTTAATTTTATTCCATTACCCCCCGCCCACCATCTCCTTTTTATCTGCCGCCACACTGAAGCTTTCTGTTCTTTGCATGGCCTCCGGGATTTGCTCACACCTGATCAAGTGACGATGGTGGCTTGCAACGACGTCTTGACACAAATCATTGATGACGTCGAGCAGACATCACAGGTATATTGCCTTAGGAACAACAATTCAAAGAAAACTCAGTCATTCTAATGAGATTGAAAGCACTCGATGTTCGTGTTTCTACGGTGGACAATGAATATTAGCATTAATGTTTAGCTATCTTCACCCAATTCTAGCCAAAAAATAACAGATATTTATTCTATTTTACTCTGCACCAGTTAAAGTCATCCAGTGATAACTTGTGGTGGTAGTTTACGAGAAAAAAGTACGGTAGCAAAATTTAGGCGAGGCAGCAAAATAACTTGTTAGGCTGCACTGCCTTCAGCGTTAGCCCAAAGTTTCCTTCATAATTTGAAAATCGTACCCTGTTAACATGGGCGTGGAGAACAAGAACACCGAGTAAAAAAAAAGATTAAAGGAAGCAAACAAACTCGAGGACGTATTACTATAGTGCAGTTCAGAAGCAACACATACAGTAGATTGAGTAGCATATTCATATTGCAACAGGGCAGAGTCGAATCACAAAAGAAGACTGATCAACACGAGCGCTGGCCTACAACAGGTTGCTTTGTTCAAGCGAAACAGAAAAGCAAAGGTAAGAAAGAAGAACGAAACATACGCACGCAATGTATGCCCGTAACTATAGACTACACATGTAGCATCATTAAATTTGTGTTCAAATACGTTAGCTCGAAATCAAGCAATGCAACTATCTGTTTGATAACGCAGGCGTGACCATTTTTGAGGATAGCAAAGGCTTCAGCTGTTTCCCTCATGCGAGATTCAGCCTGTCTGAAAATGGTGGTCATGCGGCAAAATACTGGGGTGGAAACGCAGGTGGCGCAGTCGGCAGACAAATGGAAGAACGGTGCACACTTATGGTGCACCGTTCCCATGGAAGGAAGAAAGTTTAAGCGGAAAGACAGGGAGGTTAGCCAGTTCTTAGACCGGCTGGCTACCCTGTGCTGGGGAAAGGGGTGAGGGGAATGAAAGATGTTAAAAAGAAATGTTGCGAAGAGAGGGAGAAATTACAAAAAAAATTGCGACAGAGGAAAGGCAACATCAAAGAGTATAAGACACTAAAGTGTCTGAGGCCAGTTGTCCGCAAAAAGCGCAGCAAAGCTTTCAAATGGTGCTCACGCAGGCAGCGCCCCGTTTTCCCCACATAAACTTCACCACATGACAGAGGAATATGATGGAGAGCATTGCTTTTGCAATGGACAAATGGCATGCGATGCTTGACTATGCATGTTGTGCTAGAAGACATATTCACACTCGATGATAGCTTATAAATTCTGGCACACACGGTGTGGACCTTATTTTTTTACGTAAAAATGAATATCAACCTTGAACTGGTCGGCAATATTTTCTATGCGACGAGAAATACCATGAATTTATGGAACCACCTTGCCTCTTTGCTGATTTGGCTTTACGTGGTTCTATATGTTCTTTCGTACCTCTGCTTTCCTGTGTCACTTGATTAAAGCAATATATTGTCAGCCAGCGCTCATGTTGTTCATTCCTCCTTGGTGATTCGTCTCTGAGCGGTTGCAATATGAATACAAGTCAACTAGCCCAATTCTCCTTTTTGCCGAGTAGCATATGTTTCGCCCTAAATGTTTTCCCAAAGCAGTAGTAGGACTACCACAAAAAGACTTACGCAGCTGGCATGCTTAATTAATCCCAGGCACGCTTCCCGGCGGATCGTATAGCTTTTAATGACATGGATGGGATGGAAACATGCAGATTAGCCGCGTATACTTCATTAAGCATAACGAGGAGACTACGTATCATTAACGCTTCGTCTTTGGCTCCATAAAGCTTGTTAACTCACTGGAAAATAGCACACTTTTGGTGATTTTCCTTGTTTAACAGTACTTTGAGGCGGAGCTTTTGCACAGGCCCATACACGAAGTGAACACTTAAGATACACAAGGGAGTAACAGTATTAAGTAAAAGAAAAGCAAAATAGAACAAAAATGATGAAACAACCACTCTGACAGTCAACACTAGAAAGTCTTCTAGCTTACGATGGAAGAAAAAAATACTTACAAATAACGTTTGCATATGGTGGTGGAGGCAATATTGAGAGGATAAGAGAGAAAGAAATTTTATTGCAATGAGTCGGGGACATCAGCTTGAGGGATGTTATTGTAGGCTGCTACTTCGCTCAGAGAGGGAATGCTAACGTGATTGCGTTAGAGTACAGCCGGCAGCACCTTTAACGAAATATTCGATGCGTGGCCAGGGCTAGTTTGATTGATGCAAGCTGGGAAGTGCTGCGCACTTTTGCCGAGATAATACCTCGGTAGAGGCTTGGATAGTATGTGAGCATGTATGGTTAGCATCTTGGCAAACGAACCCAAACGTACGCGCTGACAGCGTCAACCTGCTTCAGGGCACGCGGTGGAGCGTTCGTGTTAAAGGTGGTGATGGCTGTACACCATGTGTGTCGCAGACAATGCATTTCTAGCGTCGGTGTCGTTACTTAGGAGTGCAAAATACCTATAAAGGAAGAGGAATAAACAGCTACAAAGCTGTAGCCGTAATGCTAGAGCGCAGCTTAGCTTCATCATAAATGAAAGAGGCAGAAGTCTGGCAGGGAACGACAGGCAGCAGCACGAACGTGAAGCTTCCAAACTATTGTTTATTACGTGACTTGTTCCGGCACGCTTGCTGCACAAATGAGTAAAAACAACCAATCATCTGGCCACACAATGTGCTCCAGGGTCACGAAATTCACAACGATTGCGAGTTCAGCACTCATACTTTTTCCTGTAGTTTCCGTCTTCGCTTCCCGCCTCTTTCCTTCATGATCAATCTGAGCTGCGCTATAGCAATGTGATATTATAATGCACCGACTTGCCCAGTCTGCAGTACTCGTCAGCTAGAAAGCGTTGTGTATACGGTAGATAGATAGATAGATAGATAGATAAATAGATAGATAAATAGATAGACAGATATATAGATAAATAAATATATATATATATATATATATATATATATATATATATATATATATATATATATATATATAGATAGATAGATAGATAGATAGATTCTTTTATCCACTCGCAAATCATGTACTGTATTCAAGTCTGGGTACGTGTAACAAATCAAACAGTGAGAGAATTATTCTTCTCCAAAAACGTGCACTATGTCTGCTAACCACCTCGGTCCCCACAAGTACGTCTATTTTTTGGGTGCATAACGTTGTACTATTCCCAGAGTGCTACAAGGTGCAACTAGCCATGTTGATCTATAGAAAAATTAAGAGAAACTTTCAGAATTTTCCTAATACATACTTAAGCAGAGATCTTGCATACAATCTACGTACTATTGCGTTAGCGGGGCCTATGTGTCGGACTAACTATGGCATAAAGTCAATTGATAACCAAATTGTTTTACTGTCCAACAAGGTTCCTGAAGTAATAGAATAAGCTAAGGAGACGAAAAACATCACAAAACTTAAGAAGCAAATCACGAATGTAATAATTCAAACCCACTTATAGGGTGCATGTGCTGAAGATTGGTAGTGTATAAAGTATATTTTTGTACTCATTCTTTTTATTATTGTTTTTCATAAACCCACAAATTGTATGTATTTCAATATATGTTAATAGTGCTGATAACATCTTTGTATTTATCGCTAAGGAACAGCTTTGTTTGAATACTTTACAGATATTTTCTGCGCGTGTTGTAATGTTCATAGTTTTTTATAATTCGTATGTATAATCTTGAATTTTCTATGTACTGTTTTGCTGTACTTGTCCGAGGTGCCTCACGAATTGGGGGCCAAGTCAGGAGACGCTCTCTCCTTTGCCCCCTTCGTGGGCATTTTTGTGAAGAATGCCCAAATAAATAATAAATAAATAAATAAATAAATAAATAAATAAATAAATAAATAAATAAATAAATAAATAAATAAATAAATAAATAAATAAAACAATAAAAAAAAATTAATAAATAACAAAAATAGATAAATAGATAGATAGATAGATATATTGTCACGTAGCCAGGAACGACGCAGAGTTCTTGGGAAAAACTAGTTTTTTATTAGAGCGAACCTGTGCTCTGAAAATGAATGCCAAAGAATGATAAATCCAGGTGGTGAAGGAACGGCCCACCGCGAAACGCTCTCCCTATCAAAATGAGATAGTCCGAGGGAGGAGGAAAACATGCACTTCGCTTGCGGCACAGTATGGGTGCGGCCCACAACAGATAGCACGATCGGGCGCAGCCAGATGTTCGCCACGAAACACAGACGAGAAGGCATAGTTCGCGGCATTGCCCCCCGCGAAAAAAAAGAGCATCGGCCCGATGCTACTAATAAAAAAAAAGTAGTCAAGAAAAAGTCAGTCATCTGGCGTAGTAAGGCTTAAGCCTAACCACGTGGACAATTTCGGGCCGCGTGCGTCGTCGTGACATGCCATGGTCGCTGTCGGGGACAACCTCGTAGCTGAGTGGGCCTACACGTCGCTGAATTTTATAGGGCCCGAAATACCGACGCAGGAGCTTCTCACTGAGTCCGCGACGTCGAATAGGGGTCCAAACCCACACAAGATCACCTGGGTCATAATCGGCGTCGCGGCGTCGGAGGTTGTAGCGTCCGGCATCCACGAGGTGTTTGTCTGTTATGCGCACTCGAGCAAGCTGGCGGGCTTCTTCCGCGCGTTGTAGGTACCTTTGGACGTCGGTGTTGAGGTCATCATCTTCTACGTGTGGAAGCATGGCGTCGAGCATTGTCGTCGGCTGTCGCCCATAGACAAGCTCAAATGGGGGCAATTTAGTAGTTTCTTGGATAGCTGTGTTGTACGCGAACGTGACGAAAGGGAGTACGTCATCCCACGTCTTATGTTCAACGTCGACGTACATAGACAGCATATCCGCGATCGTCTTATTCAGGCGTTCGGTAAGCCCGTTGGTCTGGGGGTGATACGCCGTGGTCTTCCGGTGATCCGTGTGGCTGTAGTGCAAGACCCGTTGCATAAGCTCTGCAGTGAATGCCGTTCCGCGGTCCGTGATCAGTACTCCAGGGGCTCCATGTCGCAGCACCACTTGGTGGATGAAAAATTTGGCGACTTCTTCTGCAGTTCCCCTTGGGAGCGCGGCGGTCTCTGCGTAGCGCGTCAAGTAGTCCGTGGCTACTACAATCCACTTGTTCCCGGCCCGTGACGTGGGGAACGGTCCGAGAAGATCCATGCCAATCTGTTGGAAGGCCCTCGATGGTACTGCAACCGGCTGTAGGAAGCCGGCGGGTCTGGTCGGCGGCGTTTTTCGGCGCTGGCAGTCGCGGCAGCTCCTGACGTAGTGGGTGACGTTGGACGTGAGACGCGGCCAGTAGTATTTTGCCTTTATCTTTCCCAGCGTGCGGGCCGTGCCGAGGTGCCCCGATGTCGGGTCGTCGTGACACGCTGCCAAGATTTCGTCACGGAGACCAGCGGGGATGACGAGAAGGTACTTTGTTCTCGTTGTAGGGTCAAAGTTCTTCTTCACGAGCACCGAACTTTTCAAAGCGAAGGTGGTGTAGTTGCGCTTAAAAACCCTTGGCACTGCGGCGTTGTGTCCTTCGAGATGTTCGATTAGGGCGCGCAGCTCGGGATCGGCACGTTGTTGAGTGGCAAGGTCACTGTCTGTCACAATACCAAAAAACGGGACGTCATCCTCGGGGTCCTGTGGCGGCTCCTCGACGGGAGCCCGTGATAGGCAGTCGGCGTCCGAATGTTTCCTGCCGGATTTGTAAACGATGGAGACGTCGTATTCCTGCAGGCGCAGGTTCCATCGCCCAAGGCGGCCTGAAGGGTCCTTCAAGTTTGCGAGCCAGCACAGCGCATGGTGGTCGGTTACTACCTTAAACGGCCTGCCGTAGACGTATGGACGAAACTTTGAAATGGCCCATATTATCGCAAGGCACTCTTTTTCAGAGGCCGAATAGTTCCTTTCTTCTTTGGAAAGGCCACGGCTGGCATAAGCGATTACTTTTTCACAGCCGTTCTGTTTTTGTACAAGGACAGCGCCCAAGCCTACGTCACTTGCGTCTGTGTGCATTTCTGTCTCTGCAGAATCGTTGAAATGTGCAAGCACAGGTGGCCGCTGTAAGCGATTTTGCAGTTCACCGAACGCGTTCTGCTGTGCTTCCTCCCAGCGAAACTGAACACTGTCTTTCGTCAGGCGCGTGAGCGGTTCGGCGATTTTAGCGAAATTTTGCACAAAGCGTCTGTAGTACGCGCAAAGACCGAGGAATCGTCGCACGTCTTTCTTGTCTTTCGGCCTCGGGAAACTTGCTATGGCTGACGTTTTTGCGGGATCAGGTAGGACACCCGCGGCGTTGACGATGTGGCCCAAAAACTTCAGTTGGTCGTATGCGAAATGGCACTTCTCAGATTTCAGCGTTAATCCCGACGCACGAATGGCTTCGAGCACAGACTCTAGCCTCGCCAGGTGTTCGTCGAAATTCCGCGCAAATACGACGACGTCGTCAAGGTAAACGAGGCAGGTGTGCCATTTCAGGCCGGCTAGTACGGTGTCCATGACTCTTTGGAATGTGGCCGGTGCCGTGCATAGCCCAAAAGGCATTACCTTGAACTCGTATAGTCCATCCGGCGTTATAAATGCTGTCTTCTCACGGTCCCTTTCGTCGACTTCGATTTGCCAATATCCGGTTGTCAGATCCATATGAGAGAAGTACTTGGCATGGCAAAGATGGTCGAGGGCGTCGTCGATTCGAGGGAGTGGATATACGTCTTTTTTCGTGATTTTGTTCAGTCGCCGGTAGTCGACGCAGAACCTTAGAGTGCCATCTTTTTTCTTGACGAGCACAACTGGGGCAGCCCAAGGACTTTTGGATGGTTGTATCACATCGGCGGCGAGCATGTCGTCAACTTGGCTCCGAATAACTTCGCGCTCGTGGGCAGAAACACGGTAAGGCGACTGCCGCAATGGTCGGGCGTCCTCTTCGGTGATTATGCGGTGCTTTGCAAGGGGTGTCTGACGTAGCGTCGAAGTCGACGAGAAACACTCGCTGTAGTGGCGTAACAGAGCGCGTATCTGTTCTCGTTTTTCTTGCGGTAGCGCCGGATTCACGTCGAAGAGATGAGCAGACTTGATGTCATCCGATTGGCGTTCAAGGTTGGCGACGGCAATCACGTCCCTTTCCTCCGGAATTTCTTCGAGCAACGCGATGGAAGTGCCCTTGTTGAGGTGCTGATATTCTTCAGTGAAATTCGTGACTAGAACGTGCGACTTTCCCTCGACCAACCGTATAATACTTCTTGCGACGGAGACACCGCGGTCCAAAAGTAAACTGTGGTCGTTCTCCACGATGGCGTCCGTGTCCGGAGTGGTGCCCTGAGAGTAAACGGCGATCATCAGGCTTGCACGGGGAGGCAGGGTGACGTGGTCATCGGCAATCCTCAAAGCGGTATGCTGTTTCGCACTTCCTTTTGTTGTAGCGCTGCGATCAGCCGAGAAACTGATCGACTTGGCTTGAAAATCAATAATAGCACCATTCTCAGTCAAGAAGTCCATGCCTAGAATCACATCGCGGGAGCAGCAGGGCAATATGACGAAGGCAGCAGGGTAAGTGGTGCCATTTATGGTGACGCGTGACGTACAAGTTCCACAAGGCGTGACGAGGTGGCCTCCCGCAGTACGTATGTGTGGACCGTCCCAGCTAGTGGCAACTTTCCTCAGTTTCGATGCAAATGGGCCGCTCATCACTGAATAGTCGGCACCCGTGTCGATTAGTGCAACTACGTCGAGGCCGTCAATGCACAGTTGTATATCAGAAGTGGTCACTCTCGAGTTTCGGGTTCGTCTGGGCGTCCTCTCACGGCTTGTTCGCGTTGATGGTCGGTGTACAGGCGTCGTCGTCGTCGTCTTGGTAACTGCGGACTTGGTTGCATCGGGTAGCGGCGGCGCCATGTGGCTGTCGTCGTGCTGGGGAATCATGTCGGGGACACAACGGAGCGTCGGGCTGTGGGCGCATCGTGCATCTTCGTCCATTGCGCGTCGGTGCGTCGCTGGAGGGTTTTTACTTTGCGGCCGTGGTGCAACTTCACCTCCCGAAGCTGCAGCTCTTAGTTTCCCCTTCCTGGGCTGGGGGACCTTCCGCGTGTGGAGTTAGAGTGGCTACTGCGGCTTGTTGATCCGTAGGGGTGGGGCGACGGTGACCGGCTGAAGCGAGCTGGTTCCTGGCTAGTGCGAGAGAGGTACTCGTTGATCTCCCTCGGTCGTTGGCCGGGTACGGGGCGTGGTGCGTCGACTGAGAAACCTGGCAAGCCGAGTTGTCTGTAGGGGCAGCGACGATAGACATGGCCGGCTTCTCCGCAGTGGTAACACAGCGGACGACGGTCGGGGGCTCGCCATACATCGGTCTTCCTTGGCGTCGGAGGTTGAGCCGTAGGTAGTCGGGCGGGCGACGAGTAGTGGCGTCGCGGCGACTCTTGGCGACGAGTTACCAGCGGGCGACTGGTGCCAATTGCAGCGGCGTAGGACATCGCCTGTAGCTCGCGTGGTGCTTCCGGAAGCGTAAAGGTGCCCAGTGCTTGTTGCACCTCCTCACGGATGACGTCGCTTAAGGAAGCCACTTGTGGTTGCGGCACCGCTGGAAAAAGTTTCCGCAACTCCTCCCTTACTACGGCGCGAATTGTCTCACGTAGTGTATCCGTCGGGATACGTGTCCCGTCAACGCAGTTCGAACTGCCCACGTCGACAAACTGGCGGTTACTCTGCCTAGCGCGCATGTCGAGGGCCTTCTCAATTGTGCTAGCCTCAACGACGAATTCGGCGACGGTTTTGGGGGGATTCCGGATAAGCCCAGCAAACAGTTCTTCCTTCACACTGCGCATTAACAGCCGTAACTTTTTTTCTTCGGACATTTCCGGATCAGCTCGCTTGAAGAGCCTTTTCATTTCTTCAACAAAGACAACAACCCCTTCGTTAGGGTGTTGCATGCGCGTCTGCAGCATGGCCTCGGCCCGCTCCTTCCGCACAACTGTGGTGAATGTCATCAAAAACTTCCTCTTGAATTCCTGCCACGATCCAAGTGTGCTCTCGTGATTTTCAAACCACGTTTGAGCTGAGTCGGCAAGGTAGAAGAACACGTGCCTCAGCGTCTCTTCGTCGTCCCAGCGGTTAAAGAGCCTGACCCGTTCAACTTGCTCCAACCAGTCTTCGGGATCCTCCGAAGGAGACCCGTGGAATGGTGGCGGCTCCTTGGGTTGCTGGAGGACTACAGGGGGGTTTGCAGGGTTCGTCATAGTAGCAGCGTTGTTCATGGTGGTGGTCACGACGTCTTCTTTCTTTACGTTTTCCGGAAGCAGTCCAAACTCCGGCTGAAGTCCGAGCTGTCGGCGGCTGGCGCGAGTTGGACTTGCCCGACGACCTGTCAGGGGTTCAGGGTTCATGTACCCAGCACCTCCACCAGATGTCACGTAGCCAGGAACGACGCAGAGTTCTTGGGAAAAACTAGTTTTTTATTAGAGCGAACCTGTGCTCTGAAAATGAATGCCAAAGAATGATAAATCCAGGTGGTGAAGGAACGGCCCACCGCGAAACGCTCTCCCTATCAAAATGAGATAGTCCGAGGGAGGAGGAAAACATGCACTTCGCTTGCGGCACAGTATGGGTGCGGCCCACAACAGATAGCACGATCGGGCGCAGCCAGATGTTCGCCACGAAACACAGACGAGAAGGCATAGTTCGCGGCAATATAAATAGATAGATAGGTAGATAGATAGATATAGATAGATATAGATAGATAGATAGATAGATGGATGGATAGATGGATGGATAGATAGATAGATAGATAGATAGATAGATAGATAGATAGATAGATAGATAGATAGATAGATAGATAGTTAGAAATTGGGTGAATCGATATGCTTGCATGATTGAAGCAACGCTAGAGAGGAAGATGAAAGAACAGCGTTCGTTCTATGTACTCAATGCTCTTTGGTCTTCGTCTCTAGAGCTGCGTCAATAGTGCGCCTTTGTGGAACACGCCATTATGTGATGTCACGGGGACGTCGTAAGGATGTCAGAATATTAGAGATGCGTTTTAAATTGAATTTTTCCCAAATACTTTCGAAACAATTTTAAGGGCTACGTGCTGCGGTCTGCAGCTTCACAGAGGCCCTGAACGAAGAACCCAAGTCAGGGTGCAAATCTATTGGCAAGTTTGTAGTCCATTATAACTAGAAGAGCACCAAAAGTGATGACCGTAAAAAGTATTGTATGCTGATATCCCATTTTGTTTTTTTTTCTTCTTCAGAATAGTGGTTTGCAATCTTTCAAATGCCAAGCATTTCTTTGCGTACTGCAAGCACTTTGAATATCTATCTATCTATCTATCTATCTATCTATCTATCTATCTATCTATCTATCTATCTATCTATCTATCTATCTATCTATATCTATCTATCTATCTATCTATATCTATCTATCTATCTATCTATCTATCTATCTATCTATCTATCTATCTATCTATCTATCTATTATCTATCTATCTATCTATCTATCTATCTATCTATCTATCTATCTATCTATCTATCTATCTATCTATCTATATCTATCTATCTATCTATCTATCTATCTATCTATCTATCTATCTATCTATCTATCTATCTATTATCTATCTATCTATCTATCTATCTATCTATCTATCTATCTATCTATCTATCTATCTATCTATCTATCTATATCTATCTATCTATCTATCTATCTATCTATCTATCTATGTGGTTGCGCTGCTGGCTATTCAATTTTATAAGAATCGCTCATGTACTATTGACATACAGCCATCGCGTCGGGTTATCGTCAATTGTGGTTTGGTGCCATGCGTGTTGAAGCTGATTTATGTAGCAGTGTCCAGGGCCACCATCTTCACGAGCACCAGCGCTTCACATCAGCTTATCACTTCTGTTGTTGCTAATACTCATGTTTTTAATGACATCATTGCGCAAGTGTGAACAACTGGTTATATAAACATCTATAACTGTTCAGTATATGCCTGTGCGTGCGACATTTGTATAAATATTTAGAGTCATTTTATAAAGTATCGTTCAATAAAAAATTACAACATTGTCATCTTCCCTTCACATGTTTCGCATAACGTCGATTGCCAAGGTACATGGGACCAACCGGGTTTTCGTTCACGTGTGGCTTTCTTTATATTCTGTTCCATTCAGAAAAAATAACTTCAATTGTAAGTTCAGAACTCGTTTGCGTTTTTTCCTAGACCCTTGTCCTTTCTTGCGCTCTAAGTACAAGGCAGGGCTTGACTTCAAGGCACACGTGGCATCCAACCTTGCTTCACAAGCTAAATGAAGAGCATAAACACATATTGATGATGATATATGGGGTTTAACGTCTTAAAATTACGCTATGATTATGAGAGACGCCGTAGTGGAGGGCTCCGAAAATTTCGACCACCTGGGGTTCTTTAACATGTGCCCAAATTTGAGCACACAGACCTACAGCATTTCCACCTCCATCGGAAATGCATAACAAAAACACGTCAGTAGCCAAAACACCATTGAAGTAATTGTTCATAATGACGTCACGATGATGTCATGTGATGACGTTATCGTGTGGTGTTGTTTTGCATCAGTGATTGTTGACGCCGACGCCACTGACATTCACTTTTGGCGTTTGATGAGGCATCTAAGGTTTTCATTCGAATAAGCCTTCAAAAACACTGTCTTTGTCTTGAACAACAAGCGCATTTTCTTTCGCTGTTAAATGACATAAGTATCTACAAAAATTTTATTTAGTAGACTGACTAGTGACTATTTTTCATGGCTGCTTCAATAAAAGAAGTCGTAAAAAGTCGTAAGTACACTTCCACACTCGTAAACCTGCTTTCTTGAAAATGTGTTTACGGCTACCTTATTGCGTATTGTTGCAACAGTGCGACAGGTGTAATGCAATATCGGAAAGATGTTTATTCCTACCTTGCCACGTGTAATAAATACCACACTGACCTAACTAACCCCTCACTACCATTCTATTTGTTACGACGTGTCTGAAAAGAAAAGTAGGTCATCATTTATTTTGTGAATACTGTAGTTTCAGCACGTGCCCGAATAAATTACGCTTGCAAAGCACAACTGCCCTGAGGGCGAATAGCACGCTAGCTGAAAGGACAGAAAAAAAACAAAAACAAAAATTATCCAAGTTTCACTGCTCTCTGTCATATTTGTTCCACAGCATATTTGTAGGTGTCCAGGTTGTCGTCAAAGGCTTCTTGTCGAGCCGTGCTCGCCACACGACTGGTGCGTCAGTAAATATTTACACTTCAAAACTTCGCTCCGCTGGTCGACTTTGTGCGTCGTTTGTGCAATACTTCTTTGTGCAACGCGGACGTCGAGACGCAGCGTTGTGTTTTTTGCCCGCGTGTTGGGCTGCGCGTGCGATGCTTTGCGTCATCACGCCGACTAAGCACGCGGGAAGTTTCGAAGTGAGTTCAACTTCCGCACCGGCGTCTGCTTTAAGCCCCGATCTCGAGGGAGCTCAAATATTTTCACAATATGCCGAGGTCTGCGGGCTCAGCATTACGTTGTAGGTGACGTCGAGGTAGCCGGAAGTTGTGACAGGAACCAAGGAAACGGGAGGTGCGAGCGATCTATAAAAATATTATTTCAATTGAAATGAAAATCCACCCAGCTCCCCTTGGAGCACACTGATGAATAAGCGAAGCCAGTGGCTTTAAAATAAGCTTTGCTTATGACATCCCTTTCACGGGGCCACGTTTTTCATCCCACTCAATAAACCAGTGGCGGTTTGCGCTCGTTGCGCCATCTACTGCGTCTTTTCGTGCCGTGTTCACAAAAAGAACTTTGAAAAAATAAATCAATTAGCCCACCTTATAGCTCTTTTATGGAGCCTTGCCTTCGCCAATCATTTTAGCCGGTTGAGTGCAGTGGAGTGGAGTAAAGTGGAATGAAATGGGAATGAACTGCAAATGAAGCGGGTTACTGAAGTGGGAGTAGGGATGGAAGTAGTAGGGGGTGTAGTCGTGATTTGTGGGTGGAGCGAGTAAACTCCTAATCATGTCCTGGACAAAGTTCGGGATACATACAGAATGCTACACCTTTACCCTCTGGTTTCCCTAATATCGCTAGCACATTATACGAGACTTGATTTAGAGTTTAGTGTGGTAGGTGGGAGGAGCGGCGCATATCTGTGGGGGGAATCACCTACTTTCCGTGGCACATGTACGTTTACGACGTACGACAGCCCCCGGACAGGAAAGGCTCGACTATAAGGACAATTTAGATGCCAGAAGTTTCGGAGCTCGCACATGCACAAGGCTCGAAAAAGCCAAGTGGGATGATTCTGAAGTCTAATATGATTGCTTCTAGGTTGTTGCTAGGTGGCGATACGATGTTTTTAGGTTGTTTCCAGTAGGCGTGCGTAGGGTCTCCCTTCATGAGCCAAGGTTCGTCACAGTGCCCTTTCACTATTGTGTCAATGTATAGGGCTGACTTTGCTTTGCATCCCCCCCCCCCCCCACGTAGCAGTGCCCCACTCCCTATTATGTCAATATGTGGGGCTGTCTTTGACCCCCCCCCCCCCCCCCCTCTTTTCATTCTCAGGTGTCAAAAAATGACCACCCACCCAGCTTCTTCGTGCGCTCATCTATGGTTGCTTCTCAGTGCAGAAAGGTCATAGTTGGATCACAGACAGTCAGACACTACGATTAAGTCCAAACTCCGGGTACATAAACTCGCGCTGAAACCGAGCGCTTGCACCTCCCGAAGGCGCGCGGTCAAGTAGTCGGTATCCATCGCTTCGGTGTCTTCTCGCAATCACCGTTTCCTTTCCCGTTCCCTAGAAATATGTCGTAGTACGCACCCCTGAAGCACTCCACACAGATGCTTCAGTGAAGGTGGAACGCCTGGCCACTGTGTTTGTCTTTGGGTTCATAACAATGTTTTATCGAACTTTTCCTCAATTACTGGCTACATCTGTATAAAAATCCTCATTGGTGTTTGCCACCCGTCTGTTACCTTCTTCACTTACGTGGATTAAAGGTAAGTAGAATGATTTGCCCAATTTCTGGGACTGGTTCGAGGTTATGACGTTTTTTTGAACATCACCAAAGTTTGCACAGCCGGCTCAAAGAGCTTGCCGGTTTAAACTGTGAGATAATACTGAATCAGATAAGAAGGTGCCCTAGCCCTGATAAAAAAATTCGAGAGCATAAAAGTAGAATATATATATAAAAAAAATCCTATGTGGTTCTTACGAGAAACCCGCTTTGGTTTTGAATGAACGAAAATATTGACATGTGTACTGATCTTTTTTTGCGGTTTCTCGTAATTAGCCCGTTACGCGTGTACAACGACTGCCTTACGCAAACATTCCCACATGTTTGGGAGCCTTGCCAATACGGGGATTCGAATGATCGAGAATCGCGAAATGTATTCCACACATGAAGGAATGTTGACAACGTTTCATGGTAGTGTCGCTCGCCTTTAAACACTTTGAAAGTAGATATATATGTGAGGTTTAACGTCCCAAAACCACCACATATTTAAAAGAGACGCCGCAGTAGAGGGCTCCGGAAATTTCGACCACCTAGGGTTCTTTAACGTGCACCCAAACCTCAGCACACGGGCATATACAGCATTTTCGCCGTTATCGAAAATGCAGCCGCCGTAGCCGGGATTTGATCCCACGACCTGCGGGTCAGCAGCCGAGTTCCTTAGCCACTAGACCATCGCGGTGGGACTTTAAGCAGTTTGAATGGGAAATGGTTAAAAAAAAGAGGAAAAAAAATATAAGAAGCTGCTCGCACAAGCCACGCATGCTTGAATCGAGTCGGCCTTGAATGTATTGTCGACGGGTGTAAGTTGTGTTGATTACCGCTAACACTAAAATAATTGTTGGTGTTTCACGTACCAACACCACGATATGATTTTGAGGGACGCCACACGAGAGGCTTCCGGGAATTCAGACCTACTTGGGGTTCATTAACGTGCTCGTGGACGTGTAGGCACATGGGTCTATACATTTCGGCTCCATAGAATAGGCGGCCTCTGCACCAGACATTTGATCCCGCGATCTCCGGGCCGTCATTTGGGCACCATACTCACTGGAAACTGCAGCGGGTGGTTTTTCGCTGACAAGATGACAAAAGTTAGCTTAGAAATGGTCCCAGTATTTACGTATAAGTATGAAGTATGGTCAGGATGTCGTTCAACATCTTGCGATAGCTTCACTCTTTGACGGTTGAGCTGCATGCGTGGTGCAAAGACCTAGGAGTTGTGGCGGTTGTCAAAATTATTTACTTTCGACCCCGAGCCATCCGTTCCTTTAGTGTTTAATTAACGTTGCGATTTAAAGGTGTACATGTACGGGGATCTAGGCGGAGGGTGCGTTTAAACTTAGAACAGTGTTTCAAGAGCGAAGCGGCATTGTCACAGGAGTGGATGTCTGACGGCCCTAATGAGAAAAGGACGAGGAAATATTCGACAGTTCGCAAGCCGAGACAAGATGTGCCCCAGAACGAAGCAGAAAAGAAAGAAATGAACCCGCAGTCGACAGCGCCGGACGCTGCTGCATCTGACACTGATGGACGCTGGCCTCCCTATGGAGCTGGAAGAATACGAACAACTATGCACACCCTCACGAGCTCGGGGGAAGTGCCATCGATCAAGTGACAAAGGGACAGTTCGTTCTTTTTGTTCGGTTTTGTGACTGACCTAAAGAGTGAATAAGAAAGTAAAGCACGACTATAGTATAGCTGCTTCGACTGTTGGCTTTCTTTCGAGCGTGGCCCGAAGCGCGCGAGCTGAGCGATCGGTTCGTCTTCGCGCCGTACGCGTCGCAATATAAATACTTACAGGGTGCCTTATGCATTCGCCTAAGTCGAATCGAATGCGCAAACTTCTCCTTCTTATTATTCCCCCTTCTTTCCTTTTTCTGTTCCTAGTTCTTTTTGTTCTTCTTTTCTTGTTTCTACTGCTTCTGCCAACTCTACCTCAGTGGTTCTGTGATTATGATTCTCGATAGTTGACTTGAAGATGGAGGTATCGAGTCTTGGCCGAGGTGGCTGCATCTTCAATGGAGCCGAAGTTGCTTGAAGCGTTAAAGAACCTCAAGTGGTCGAAATTTCTCGTGACCTCCACTGCTGTGTCTTTCGTGATCATACGGTGGTTTTGGCATGTGATACTCCAACACATCATCATCATCATCATGATCATGATCATGATCATCATCATCATTCTTATTATTATCATCGTCCAACGAACAGTCATGCGTCACATAAGCACTGATATTCCACATGCCACTTGCCCTACTTAGTTAATCTGCAATACAATGCTGACTTGAAAGACATTAAAAAAGGTGGCGTGATATCTCCTGCGAGTGATGATGTCAAACAGCAATACCACGGTACCCCACAACTCAGCTAAGTTCTTAAAAATTGAAATGACACTTTTTTTTCTCTCATTAGGCATATTCTTATGTCTTTAAGGCTAGACTTGTGGAATACAAGTCTAAAAGAGGCATGCTTTATCATGTGTTTCTTGTTTCAGAAAAAAAAAAAAGACTACCACGAATTCCAAGCATCCCTAGTAGACGTAGGACCAAAAGTTTCCGAGTAGTTTAAGCCAAGCTATTGACACAAGAACTGGCGTAAGGCCCCAAAACCTTGATTGCCATCCAATGGCGACGTTTCCGGAGGGAGACCTTCACACCCCACTGAATTCACGTAAACGTCGTCGTCTAAGCCTTTCACATTGCTGGCTTTATCTGCGAGTAGAGATAAAGCCAGCAATGTGAAAGGCGCGTGCAATGTAAAATTGCGCGTGCATCTATCTTTATCTATAAAATTGCGCGTGCATCTATGAAAGGCGCAATTTTAGCGCTCAAGGAAGCTACGAGGCGGATACGGTCGCCCATCTCTCACGAGCCGGTACACGCCTTGCTTCATCATCATCATCATCATCATCATCATCATCATCATCATCATCATCATCATCATCATCATCATCATCATCATCGTGACTACGTCCACTGCAGGACAAAAGCCTCTCCCATGTACCGCCAGTTAACCCGGTCCTGTGCTTGCTGCTGCCAATTTAACCCGGTCCGGTGCTTGCTGCTGCAAACTTCTTAATCCTCCCACATGCATGCGCCTCGCTTCATATCGCCCTATTTACGAATTCTGGTACAACACGTTGTTAGGCTACCTGGTGCAAAGCGCTGAGGAAGTACCGTATTTACACGATCGTAGGTCGACCCATTATATCTAAATTTGAATTCGCAAGTTTAGGAGTTGAGTTCAATTGAAACTGAAACTAATAAGAAATTAGGAACACAGTGGCGTGCTTGTCACATAGTGGTTACGTTCCAGCTCAACATATAGTATATACTGTACTTCCTCGCTTGCACCCCCTCCCCCTCAACCAGAAACGCAATTCCCGAAATATTTTCTAAAAATAATCTCCATCTGTTGCCGTAAAGCCAGCTTTGTTGCATTAATTTATAACACAGCCGCGAAGCTTTCTTTGTACATTGGATATATGTAGTTTTTTTCTAACCACAGAGACCCCGTAAGTATGCATTTTTCCTTTTTTTTATGAACGGGGAGGGGTTGACATCCATTCCAGTCAACTTACATGCGTGTGATTATGGTATATTTTTTTTTAAAAAAAGAACAGCCACAGGGAACGGCGTCTTTCTCATCTTGTCACTTCTTTTCCCGTATTTGTTCGTTTTCAGCTTAATACATATTTTACTAATGTGGTATTCAAATGGGTGCTGTGTGGACGTGCCATCGCTGGAGCCAAAAAACCGGAAAGTTATCGTTTTTTTTCCTTAATGGAAAGCTGGGGCCAGATTTCCGCTCTCAACCCGAGTTATTGAAGGAGATTAGCTTTTGAAAAAAAATAACACAAAACAAAACAAAATAAAGTGCAGTGTTTCTCTTAAAATAGAAGTACGGAGGAGGGGTTCGAGATAGAGAATGTTTAATGAAACTTGAAAATGGAATGTGTTTGTGCCAAGGACAACCACCTTAACTCTAATCTTAGTAGAACACAGAAAATCCTTACACAAAGGATGGAGACGCGGAAGGTTGGAATAGGGAAACACCCACGCTTTGTAGGAATCCACGCAGGCACACAGGCGGATGCATTAGATTTCGAAGAATGCTTTAGCGCGGGATTTATGCGGGTAGTTAAGGGCTGAGAATACGGTGCCAGCCTGGAGAAATGCTTTTTCCGCGAGAAGGCAGTGGGAAACGTGTTCCCACAAACGGAGGCCTTTATTCCTGCTTCTCGGGCAGACAGCAAAATGCTCACGATGAGAGACATGCGGGACTTAGACGTGGCTGCTATTTGTTCAGCCTTAGAAAATTTTCATCACTTATAGGGGTCGTTGTATTAGCGAACTTTACGTTCGGGTTTCTGCATCACCGATTGCTGACCCGGATTGCTGACCCGGATTGCTCGAATGCTGATCCGGTGGTGGCGATATCTAATTATGGCAGCGGCGCCCGCGTTTTCTATGGAGGTGAAATCGCTTGAGTCTCCTGTGTCTAGATTCAGACACACGTTGAAGAACCCCAGGTAGTCGAAATTTCCGGACCCGTCCCCTGCGGCGTCCCTGATAATGATATCATGATTTACAGTCTATAAACCCCCATTTATAATAATAATAATAATAATAATAATAATAATAATAATAATAATAATAATAATAATAATAATAATAGTAATAATAATAATAATAATAATAATAATAATAATAATAATAATAATAATAATAATAATAATAATAATAATAATAATAATAATAATAATAATAATAATAATAATAGCGAACCCTTGCGTACAACTTAAAACATCATGCTAGAAAAAGACAATTAGAATGTTTTCAGAAATTACGGTAATACGTCACGGAAATACGGGGTGGTGTTACAGTTACACTCCTACATTCTCCATGGTTGGCCTTTAGCTTCTCCCAATTACCTGTGACAGTGCGTCCCCTTAAGACAATTTCCTCGTTCACTAATCGTAGCCTGAGCGGCAACGGTGAGGTGTGAAAACACCACTGCATTTTTTAACGCGATAGCGTTACAGGGTTTGTTTTGCAGAAATGCTGGCGTTGGTGTCGGCGGCTGTGAGCAAAAAAATCATCTTATCCGTGACCGAAATATCGAGCACGATGCAAATAAAAGAAATAAATGATAAGAAAATCCTGCAGGGGACTGAACCAGGGTTGTTTGCGCGGCACGAGGATGTTCTAACACATTACTACGCTTCTTTTCTTCCTTTATTACCTGGCTTTGGCGATCAACACATTACGCCACCGACACTTACAGTAAAATCACACAAAGTGCAATGTACGTATGGTAACTGTTAAGTCAAACAGCGTTGTGCTGTCACCGTCACATTAAAATTGTGGTAAAGCCGTAGCTCGCCTTGACGAAAGACCTTTGTCAGAACAATTAGTGCTTGAAAGGCGACATGATCTGTCTTCGCAAAGAAAATCAGTGAAGGCCTCATTGAACTTTTTGCGTGGTAGCGGTCTATTGTATAGGCTATAGCACCCTAGCAAGATTATTTTTTAAAATGTTCGCGCGTCTATTTCGTTCTTCGCTTTCTTTACCATCTTTCTTCCCCATTCTTCCTTCCCTTAGTGCAGGGTAGCAAACCGGATGCTCCATTTGATGACAAAGCTCTCTGCCTTTCCCTCATCTTATTTTCCCTCTCGAGTAAAGCCGCCCGCGGCTTTGCCCTTGAGAGCTAATTTGTTGGTTCTGGTGCAGCTTGGTGAATATCTAGAAACCAATCAACACTTTCACGAAAATACGCTCTCGTAGGCCGTGCACCTTTGTCGAAATTTTAGCCTGCCGTTATCGATCTCCACAAAGAGCGGAGGCCCAGCAGCATAATAACGTCGAAAGGTACCCCATCTCCATTGCCGACATTTAGGAACAGAATTTTGTTCGGGTCTAGAGGTAATTCTTTCTCAATGGCTCGCTGCAGCACATCCCAAAAGTAAACCACCTCCCAACAATGCAAAAATATATGGTCAATAGTTTCCGGTTATCTGTAAAACAAACAATGTGTTCCTAATGGCGAAAGAATTCCCTTTCTCTCTAAAAATAATTTTAATGGTAGAGTGCTCGAATGCAATTTATTAGGAAAGAGTTTTTGCACTAGGCTGCAGATGCATTTTCTTGACACTCTTTAAAACGTTGTTACCTGGGCCTCCAGTGCACAAGGAAAGGTAAAGTGGCACAGGAAAAACAATATCACTTAAATCAAAATAAAGCTTTTTATGTTTGACACTAGATAGATATCCTCGAGAAAATTGTACACATAAATATGTTACACTGGACACCATTTCTTTCAAAAAGCCCGTATGCTTTTTCAAGAAAACAACGGCCATGCCTCTGCTTGTGAAAACAGTGAAAATAACTTCCTCTGCTTGGAAAGGGAGTCAAAGTAGTAGCTTCCATGCTTCACAAATACACGCGTCCTGTACACATGCTTCACAATGCAACATGAAATATTTCAGTAATGATGCGTGGTATAAGCGTCCTTTGCCAACGGGCGTCAGAAAATGTGATAATCACAATGGCTCCGCGGTTGAAAGCCGGTAACCCACTACATATGGCACACACGCTACTGCGCCTATTGCCTGAAGGCCACGTATAATGGGTGCATATCAAATTCAAAAAGGCTTCATCCACTATAAGCATTTGAAATACGTACTAGGAACAAGATGTCGCTATCATGCTCAACTCCTAAAGGCTAAGCTTTCTGGTCCCCTGATTCTTTTTAAAGAAACGTCTGTGGTGTGAAAATACCTTCACCGGAATTAGGTTGCCGTACGACAAATTTCTAAAAGGGCCTTCTATATCGCGAACTTAAACAACACTATGGACGAGACACCACAATAAAAGACAGGGTGAACGCAGGCTAACACCTAGGCATTAGTGAAGGTTAGCTTATCAAAATAGAGTCGAATCCTCTAGCGTCACCCCTTCCTCACTGCATGCTTTTTGTACTAAAAAACGATTACGACAGAATTTTAGATGACGACTGTCATTCGGCGCACGCATAATTTATTAAAGGTATGGTAGTACATACGTACTACTTTACAACATGGTTAGAACAGTGGAAGTAACGTTATCAAACCTTCATCAACGGAGTATGACACGCTGGTGAATAAGTTGTAATTCGCAGACACTGCCACATAATATTAAAAACAAATTGATTGGTTTAATGTATAAAGTGTTTCATCTTAATTATATACTGATATTTATTCACAATACTGCCAGTCTCCAAAGAGACCATAGCAGGTGGGCACTACAGTATACAGTTACAAAGAGCACTTAACACTTTCAGGATCGTAAATTGGCAAATAATGTGTAAAAATACAAATCAGCAACCTCGAAGCATACAATCAGCACTTATGCACACCATACACACCAAATACAAGTGAATGCTGGTTTGCATGTCACAGAAAAGCAGACATATCAAGGACGCTAAAAGACGTTATTTTCAATTCTTGACAAGAAATCGCACAATGACTGGGCATTAGTGGTGAAAGGGGTTAACAAATTCCATTCGTGGATGGCAACTGGAAAAAAGGAGTATTTAAACGCATCATTGTTACATTTATATTCTAATAAGGTATTTGTATGTTGGTGCCGGGTAGCTCGTGTTTGCGAATATTCAACGTAGTTTGAGACATCTATTTTGAAATAATTATGTAGGAGTTGATAAAGAAATTTCAAACGTGCCTGCTTCGCCCGTGTTTCGAGCGTGGGAAGCCCAGAAACAGCTAGAAGGGTAGTGGGTGAATCAGCCAGTTTAAATTTGTTATGTATGAATCTTATGGCCTTCCTTTGTACTTTTTCTATTTTTTTATGTTATTCACGGTATGAGGAAACTATACAGTATTTCCATATTCAAGGATTGGCCTAATATGTTTTGTAGGCTAGTAGTTTCGTCGAGGTGGGTGCCAGATGGAGCGATCTGCGGATAAAAAATAGTTTTTGCATAGCAGAAGAAGTAACATTATCAATGTGAGCGTCCCACCTTAGATCTGATGTTATTGTTAAGCCTAGATATTTGTGTCTCTGTACATTCGTGAAAGCAGCGCCATTTATGTTATAGCGAAAGTTAGAGGGTTCTTTTTTCCGTGTTATCGTCATGCCTGCAGATTTTTTTACGTTGATTGTCATCAACAGTGAACTCCGACTGGCCAATCCCGTGGACGCAGCACATGACGTCACCGGAATCCAACTTCTAAGAAACAACGCCCCCTGCTCAAGCATATAAAAACAACCGCATCAACGACTTCTTCAGAGGGCACGGCGGGACCGCAATGGCAACATCGCTGTACCCTTCTGTATTTTTCGCCCAGGTTACGCTGTGCGCCCTTGCTCAGCACGTGTCATTCACACCGAAGAATGACAACAGCAGCCTGGATCTACTAACAGTGAACTCCGACTGGCCAATCCCGTGGACGCAGCACATGACGTCACCGGAATCCAACTTCTTGGAAACAACGCCCCCTGCTCAAGCATATAAAAACAACCGCATCAACGACTTCTTCAGAGGGCACGGCGGGACCGCAATGGCAACATCGCTGTACCCTTCTGTATTTTTCGCCCAGGTTACGCTGTGCGCCCTTGCTCAGCACGTGTCATTCACACCGAAGAATGACAACAGCAGCCTGGATCTACTAACAGTGAACTCCGACTGGCCAATCCCGTGGACGCAGCACATGACGTCACCGGAATCCAACTTCTTGGAAACAACGCCCCCTGCTCAAGTATATAAAAACAACCGCATCAACGACTTCTTCAGAGGGCACGGCGGGACCGCAATGGCAACATCGCTATACCCTTCTGTATTTTTCGCCCAGGTTACGCTGTGCGCCCTTGCTCAGCACGTGTCATTCACACCGAAGAATGACAACAGCAGCCTGGATCTACTAACAGTGAACTCCGACTGGCCAATCCCGTGGACGCAGCACATGACGTCACCGGAATCCAACTTTTTGGAAACAACGCCCCCTGCTCAAGCATATAAAAACAACCGCATCAACGACTTCTTCAGAGGGCACGGCGGGACCGCGATGGCAACATCGCTATACCCTTCTGTATTTTTCGCCCAGGTTACGCTGTGCGCCCTTGCTCAGCACGTGTCATTCACACCGAAGAATGACAACAGCAGCCTGGATCTACTAACAGTGAACTCCGACTGGCCAATCCCGTGGACGCAGCACATGACGTCACCGGAATCCAACTTTTTGGAAACAACGCCCCCTGCTCAAGCATATAAAAACAACCGCATCAACGACTTCTTCAGAGGGCACGGCGGGACCGCAATGGCAACATCGCTATACCCTTCTGTATTTTTCGCCCAGGTTGGTGGCAAACACTTTTATACCATCTTTCGTAGCGATTGTAGAGGAATTGTGGTTCTGCCGTGCCCGGCGACTTGTGCATGTCTTTTTGTGGACGCATGGACGGTCATTTTGATTCTTCTTGCGGGGGATGTTGAGCAGAATCCCGGGCCTAATACAGACGATCTCATAAAAATGATGAACACTATGCTTGCTTCCCAGGAAGAATTGAAAAAAAAATCGATAATTTAGCTACTGCTCACGATAAGCTAGAATCTACGGTTAATGCCCGAATGGACGATGTTATGGTAGCAATAAAAGAACAGAAAGTAGAGATCAAGGCACTGCAGACTGAAGTTACAGCGTTGAAAGGTAATCTTCAACTACACCAAAGGCGTCTAAATGATTTAGAAGATAGAAGCAGACGCCGCAATCTTGTTATTTTTGGTTTTCCTGAACCGGATCGTGAAAATGCTACAGAATTAAGAAAGAAGATAATCGAGGAACTGATAGGAGATAAACTCGGAGTGGTTGTTAACTCTGTGGAAAGAGTACATAGGGTTGGGAAAAAATGCCACGATAAAGTGCGACCGGTAATAATGAATTTTTTTTACTACAACGAGAAGCTTAAAGTGTTAAAAAAACTGTCACAAACTGAAAGGAACAAAAATCTCGGTAAACCATGACTTCTGCAAGGCCACTATAGCAAAGCGCAGCAAACTCTGGTCTCATTCCAATGATTTTAGGGCGCAAGGTCGCAAAGTATCGCTCGATTACGATAAGCTGAGAGTGGACGATGATATATACGAATGGGATGAGCAGAAGGATTGCCTGAAATGTATCCGCCCGCAACGTAACCACGACGAATGACCCGATCACAAACAATTGCGAGTTGTTCTCCTTAATTCTAGGAGCATTGTCAATAAAGTTCACGAGCTTGAAGAAATCATATTTACCTATGATCCCCAAATCATAGCAATTACAGAGACCTGGCTAACTCCGGACATTCTAGATTCTGAAATAGTTCCTCCAACTCATAAAATGGTTAGACGTGATCGAGGCTGCAGAGGAGGAGGCGTTGCTTTGGTGGTCAAACAGGAAATCACTTGCATAACTATGGACGAAATAATCGACAATGAAAGTGTATGGTGTCAAATTGATTTTCGTGGGCTCTCGGCTCTCGTAGGTGTAGTCTACTGGCCCCCTTATTCGCCAGAGTCGTTTTTGGAAAACATTCAATCTTACATGCAGCAGAAGTGCAAGCCTAATCAAAAAGTCATATTAGCGGGGGACTTCAACCTACCATCAATTGATTGGAACACTCTTCACCCAGGTTCAACAGACGTAGCAAACTGTAACTTGTTGCTTGAATTGATGCTGAACTTTAATCTCGTTCAACTTGTTAAAGATGCTACCAGAGTTGCTCGAGGCACTGAAAGTGTACTAGATCTTCTATTTGTTGGAAACTTTCCAGATGACACTAAGGCCAGTGTTTATGATGGAATCTCTGATCACAAGCTGGTTTTACTTACCGCGAATTTCTGCCCTGACAAAAAGAATTCTGCGAGCAAGAGTGTCTTTAATTTTTCTGCTGCAAATGACGAAGCTATTATAGATAAACTTGGTTTGTGCTTCGGTGACTTTGAGGCAGGAGGAGACGTATTAAGTCTGTGGAATACGTTTAAAAACGTTACTGCATCGTGTCTTGATAAATTCGTACCAAAATTTCAGAAAAAGAAACGGTGCAACCCCTGGATAACACGTGATATAATACAATTGAAAAGAACAATATCAAGAAAACGTAAAGCAGCGCGTAAAGATAACCAGGCCATATCTTCCCTCTCAGTAACACTGAAGCACAAAATACGGACCGCTCGAGATTATTTTTTTGGAACGACACTTGTTAACTTCATGGAAAACGCTCCGCAAAAGTTTTGGAGATACTTGTCCGGAAATGAAAAATCTGTTGAACAGCTTCGCGTTGACGGCTGCACAGTTACTGATCCTTACGCAATTGCTAATGAGCTAAACAGAACATTCCACAGTGTGTTCAGTCAACAGAGTTTAACCAATAATCCGACGGAACCATCTCCTCTCTCGCCCAACGTAATGCCGGATATAGATTTAAATGTAAATGGTATTCGCCTTCTTCTTCTAAAACTTGATACCAAGAAGTCTTCTGGCCCTGACGGTATCCCTAATGCCTTTTTGAAGCGTTATGCGGACATTATTTCACATTACTTATATATTTTGTTCAACAAATCTTTGGATAACGGATGCCTACCTCCTGATTGGTTGTGTGGAAAAATTGTCCCAGTACACAAGGATGGAAGCAAACTGCTCGCTTCGAACTACAGGCCAATATCATTAATCAGTAGTTGCTGTAAACTACTTGAGCACATCCTCTCCAGCCAGATAACTTCGTTCTTGGAATCAAAAAACATATTAGGCAGCTTCCAGCACGGGTTTAGAAAAAAGTTATCAACGACGACCCAGCTCGTATCAGTCATACACGACTTTGCTTATGCTATCAATGACAGAAAACAAATAGATGCAATATTTTTGGACCTATCAAAAGCCTTTGATAGAGTACCGCACTCTTTACTGATACGAAAAATGCAGCGTGTAGGGATTGCTCCCCGCCTCGTGGACTGGATTTCTGCGTATCTGAAAAACAGAACGTAGTTTGTAGAAGTTAGCGGCTACCAATCACAAAACCTTGATGTATTGTCAGGAGTGCCCCAAGGGTCGGTCTTGGGACCACTCTTGTTCTTGATCTATGTGAATGATATTTGCGATGATATTGACGCGGGAGTGACTGTGAAAATGTTTGCAGTAGACTGTGTTATTTATACAACTGTCAGTAGCCCCTTGCATCAATCATTGCTTAACGACAACTTGTGCAAAATTGCTGACTGGTGTGAGAGATGGCAGATGGTTGTTAACTACTCAAAAACTTTCGCTCTTACAGTAACACACAAGAAAACTCCTCTTAAACATAAATACCATGTCCGTAACCAAAGTATTGAATTTGTTAATTCCGTAAAATATTTGGGATTGACCATTAATACGAAACTAAGTTGGGACGCTCACATCGACAACGTTTGCGCCAAGGCCTACAAGAAGCTATGCTTCTTAAGAAGGAAGCTGAGGTCATGTGATTTGCAAGTTAAACTTGCAGCCTATAAAACCCTAGTTCGACCAGTGCTAGAATACGCATCCCTTGCGTGGGACCCATATTTAAAGAAAGACATAGATAAAGTGGAAAGGATTCAGCGGCTAAGCGCACGGTTCATTTTTTCAGACTTTAGGCGCCTCTCCTCCGTTTCAGAAATGTTAAATAAATGTGAGCTGGAACCACTTGAATGTAGGCGAAGAATTGCAAGGTTAGTCTTCTTTTATAAACTATACAACAATGAATCTGGTTTAAATAAAGAATTGTACATTCTGCCCCCTCCTCAGCGCTCAGCAAGGTTAAATCATTCAAAAACTGTAAGACCATATGCTCCTAAAAATAACACATTCAAGTACTCCTTTTTTGTAAGAACCATTGAAGACTGGAATTCACTGCCTTCCGACTGCGTGCATGCTCCGACTTCTTCTAGTTTTGACCTCTGTGTTAGGAACCTTATGTAACCCTCTCCTGCTAGGATGGTGAAAAACTGTCTGCAGTATTCCTTAAATAAAAAAAAAATAAATCTGCCAATGAGAGCACCATTCTGCAACTGTATTAAGAGACTTGTTGAGAGAGAGGTGATCTTGTTGATTGTTAATTCCTCGATAAGTGATATAGTCGTCTGCGAATAACTTTATTTTACTATCTATATTAGCAGTTATACCATTTATATAAACGAGAAATAACAAGGGTCCAAGTACGGAGCCCTGGGGCACTCCTGACGTGACGTCACTGGTACTGTGTCTGATGCAAAATGCTCAAAAATAACAAACTGGGATCTATTAAACAAGAAATCTTGAACCCAAGCAATAATTTCTCCATCTCCGATAAGGCTTCTTAGTTTAGCTATTAGCTTTGTATGACAAACGCAATCAAATGCCTTCGATAGGTCGAGTAGGATTATGTCGGTTTGGCGGTGATTTTTAATGCCTAGCGCGAGGTCGTGTATTACTTCGGTTAACTGTGTTATGGTGGATAAACCTTGGCGAAAACCATGCTGGTTATTGGACAGATTGCCTTCTTGTTCAAGAAAAACGGTTAAATGTTTTAGAATGATATGCTCGAGCAGTTTACATGCCGTGCTGGTTAGCGATATTGGTCTAAAATTTGTTTCAATGGATTTATCTCCTGATTTGTGTATCGGAATAATTTTTGCTATTTTCTAATCTTCTGGTAGTTTAGATGTTGAGAGGGATTTCCGAAATATAATCCCCAGATATCTGCTGCACCACTGTGCGTATCGTTTAAAAAATTGATTTGGTATATTGTCCGGACCACAGGCTTTTTTGGTGTCTAGGCCAAGCAGAAGATTAAGAACACCGGCGTCTGTGATAACGAGTGGCTGGACAGTGGGACCAGGCCGCGGATGTAAGTCCGGCATGACACCATTATCTTTAGTGAAGACAGAACGGAAGAATTGGTTGTATCTGTTGGCTTTATCTTTTTTTTCAAAGGACGAAAGCTAAGTTGTGAGTGTGTTTTTTTGGCTGAAGTGGTTGCAAAATCTATGTGGGTTGTTTTTTAAGAAGCTGGGGAGTACAGTGCTGAAAAAATGACTTTTCACTTCTCTGGATTTCTGTTTAAAAGTTTTTACTGCAAGCGCTAGCCTGGAAGCGTTACATGGGTTGGTGCCTGGTACTTTGTTTGCCTTCCGAATCCTTTTGAGTTGGCGTTTTGCATGTATTACTTCACGTGTAATCCATGGGTTATTTTTTAACGGTTTTTTTTAACCACACAGGAATAAAATGTGTTACACAGTGCGACACTATATCTTTGAAACACAACCAGACATCGTTTACATCAGACAAGGGATCTGAGGACAATTCCAAAAACACTGGGAATTTATGAGCCAAGTAGGTTTGTATGGAAGCGTCATTTGCTTTATCAAAATTTATTATGGTTTGCGCTGCCGTTTGCATCGGTATTGAACAATCTAGCGGTAATACACACATCGGTATTCTGTGATCTGATATCCTTTCAATTATTTCAACCTGTGTTTGTTCTAAGAGGAAGTTATTACTCAACAAGATTAAGTCAAGTACACTGCGACACTCGCCTTGTACCCTTGTGAGGCATTCCACAATCTGGCGCAGGTTAAAACGTAGCATCATATCGACAAGTGCTTCTGAAGCCTTTGTCGTGTACTGCATGGTAGCCCAGTTAGTCGGCAAGGTTGAAATCCCCCATAAGAATAACCCGGCACTTTCCAGCATGTTGGTGCAAATACCCTTGTATGGCGGTTATGCATTCGTGCCCACATCCGGGGCTTCGATAGATGCAGCCAACAACTATACTTGTGCTTTTAGTAATAATTTTACAAAAAACTGCCTCAGCATCTGCTACTTCTGGAAGGAGAATTAGTGGGATTGATTTCTTTATTACTAACGCCACGCCTCCACCACGTGACCGGCGGTCTTTTCTAACAAGTACATAATTTGGGGGAGCATAATTTGGGGGAGCAACTTTGGGGGAGATGGACGCCGATAACCACGTTTCGGTAACTGCCACTATATCGGGTTCTCGATCGAGTAGTAGGCTTTCAAATGGCTGTACCTTATTCAAGATACTGCGGGCGTTTATGTTCAATAACGTTATTTTTTCTTGCGCTGGCTTTGGCGCGTTGCGGGCCGGCTTGCTTCGTTTTTTCTTTGTTCCACTTTGTCGTACTTCTCTATTTCTACCCTTTCGTTTTTTTAGTCATCCCAGATGAACACACGGCTGTTAATGAACAGCTTATTATATGCTAACGACACTATCTTTATTTTCGCGGTTTTGCTTAGCACTGTCCCAGAGTTTTTTTCTGGTTTCTCTGAGTTTTCGGCAAAAATCCTCTCCTGTAGAGAAATCTGGGCCCTTCAGTTTAAAGCCGTTTTTTTAGTACCGCGGTTTTTTCTCTGGCATCAAGTAATTTAAGTATGACTGGCCTTGTCTTGTTTGGTCCAACTCTTCCTAAGCGATGAATGCGCTCAATGGCCACAGGTTCAAGTAGAAGAATTTTTGTAATTATGCCGTCATTTACTGCCTGTTCTAGGGTTTCACTTGTTTCTCCTTCCGGTTCCGGTATGCCATAAACGATTAGGTTTGACCTCCTGCTGCGGTTTTCCAAATCGTCTATTCTTGCTTCATGGCCCCTGATTATCCCCTTCATGGAAGCCATTTCTTTGTGGCATGCCGCGACTTCAGCGTCAAGTTTTGTAGTTACGTCAAGCTTGTTATCAATATCCGAGAGTCGCTTTTCTTTGATATCCTTAATGTCTGCAGCGATTTCCGTCAGTTGTTTAGCAATCTTTTCGAGCTCGGGGCCGGGATTGCTTTCGATATCTCCACCCATTAACAGTAGTTTCTTGAAATATGTCATGCATATTCACACACAGCGCAATACTGCCATGGGCACGGCAACACCAGCAAGAAACAGTCACTTGAGCGGATGCATTTTCCATATTGCTTCCTCACCTATAGTAGATTGTATGTCCTTGCTAGACCCTTGACGGTATTTTTTTTCTTATATCAACTCTGATTTATGTGTTTTGTTGTTGTTTTAACTACTGCTGTAACCGAATTTGCTCTTAGTGTAATGTTCCGCAATTTTTAAGAGGTATGTAAAACAAAAATGATGGGCAATACGTAAAGTAATCAGAGAGATGGAAATCTGAATAAGGTAGTAGCAAACGTGCCGTGGACGTTAATGATGGGATGAATTCAAATAGGATTGCAAAGTGGATGAACATACGTGCATTGTAGTCAACGCATGAGCTCAAGAGAAGGGACTTTTGTTCCCCATTGCAGAGGAGAATTCATTCTCGAAAGGCTCTACTGACACGGTAGCCGCAGATGTGTGGTTCAAAGGCGTCAGCGTGGCAGTCGAAAGATCGATTGCACTTCATCTAAACGTATTAGTAAGTACACAAAGATTCCCACCATATTCAACCCTGATTGCATGCAAAGCAGCGGCATTGCGCACCGGTGGCGTCATATAGGTTGAACCGCGCTAACACGGGTGCTGCGGGGAGAGCTGGAAGATTCGTTTGCAGCGTTGGCTCGCGTACGTCTTGTGACACGTACAGACATGTTTGAACGCATTCGTTAGGCGCGTGTCAGGTTTATTGCGCCTGAACAGAGTAGTGTGTGGTGTAGCAAGTGGCAGTTGTGGAAGCGGAGCGAGTGGCGGTAGCGGCAGGTGCTGCGGTCCAGTGGACGAGGCAGCGGCTGCGCTGAGCATGCGGCAGGCGAGGGAGAGAGTGACGTCAGCGCACACTGCGAGGGGAGCATGACGCCAATGCGCAGCTGCGGCGAGATCAATTTGGCACCGCTCCAATACCTGCGGTGGGGGGAACCGTACGAACGCGCGTTGCGGCGTGTTCGTACGGCTGAACGCAGTACGGCGTTACACACATTGGTCAAAGAAGTGCTTCGTATTGAAGAAACCTCGGAGGGTCCTTAGAAGTGTGGCAGCTTGGGCTAGTATGGCATGACGATAGTTAGAGTGCGAGAACAAAACGACGACACAAAGACAAGAAGGACACGAAAAACACGAGCGCTCGTGTCTTTCGTGTCCTTCTTGTCTCTGTGTCGTCGTTTTGTTCTCGCGCTATAACTATCGTCAGAGGGTCCCTCTGCTTATTTTTATCAGATCAGAAGCTGAGAACACAAAAGCAATCATTTTGTTTAGTTTGTTGTGTCGGAGAGGTACTGCAAAACGTTGTTGCTGAGTTGTGTTGAAGGCCAACTGACCTATACGGGTGTTTGGGGTGCAAGAAGGAAGGGGGGGGGTACCCTGCTCAATTCTTCTTAATTGAGCTGCACCATGATCGTAAGAGTATCTGCATGGCAAGACGGGGGTGCGTTGCGGCTTAGCTTTAAACTTTATATCCCCCCCCCCCCATTTTTTCTTTATAACAGAGTACGATGCACGGGCCTATACCAGCTGATATGGCGACCAACGGCGTGCTTCTTTAGCCGCTACGTCAGTGGCCACGCGTTGCAGCCACAGAGCCACGATTCGCCGACTTATCTGTAAGTTTGGCTTCTCCCGCTCGAGTCAGGACTTACTATTATACTGCGGGGATTCAACTCTACCCAACCGCAGGGGCTGCGTATGTTTGCTGCTCAAGTACGTGCCGGCATCAGTTGCTTTGGACGTGCTTTAAATACACGCATTTTATTGACCTCAGCTGGGAGTGAGCTTTTACTAACATACAAAAAAAAAAAAAAACACGAGCTCACGCTAAAGGGCTCCTAAACCACCCAAAGGTTGAAAGGTGAGAATGAAGTTGCAGTTGTGCTAGAAGTTACAACAAACACTTAGCCGTGAGAATTTTTTGAAACAGTGTTGTAATATTTGGGTAACACGCGTTTGATGTGACAGAAGACGCATTTTCTTGTTTCTCATTGAAAGGGTTTGCAGCACAAGCGCCGAAGTACCCAAGGAAAGGCGTAAGAGCGAGAAACTGTAAGCAAGTATTGGTAAAATGTCCCCTCTTTGCTTTCTGTTCCTCCCTTTTACGTCTTTCCTTCAGTACTTTCCTGTTTGCGCTGTAAACGCTTGCAATCTTCACTTTAACCAAATAGACCAAACAGCCGTCCGTCTTTTTCGCTTGTTTCTTTCTTTCGTATACGCTCGTCGACTTGTCCCTCTTCATGGTCGAGTGTTCTTTGTCACTGTGCGACGACAAAGAGCAGCAAGCGCACAAACCTGCCAGCGGGAAAGATGTCTTGTCGATGAGCAGATGACACTCTGGCCTCGCGGTGAACGTTCAGCGGATGAGAAACCACGAAAGGAAGGGAGAGAAGATGGTATTGTTTCTTTGAATCCGTAATTTTCCCGCTGCTTGTAGCGCTGCCAAGTTTGGCATTGCCAATCGTGGCAGCATTGTAAAATCTAGATATGTGCGTACTTGAAAGTTTTGGGAAAAATATTAGAGGCGACAATTTGAAAAAAAAAGCACTAACGAAGAAAACGGAACAGATACCGTATGAATCTGGACAACTCGATATGGATCAGGTGCTAATATGGCGGGGGAATGGGGGTCACAGGGGCGCTGCGGGCACTGTTTAACTTGAAGGGGTAGGCTGGGTATGGGAGAACTCATGCTTCGAGTGAAGAATATATTTGCTTTTGTGGGGCGGGGTAGATGGAAAGGCTTTGTGGGGGGGGGGGGGGTAAAACAGCTATCCTCTCAGTATGGCGCCATGCCCAGGTGTTTTACGTAAGTTGCACGCTGCATTTTCAACAAGAGAACACTCGCCATTTCGAGCACGAATCGAGCCAGGAACCACCTAATAGAACCAGGAAGCACGCCACCGCGGATCGAACGACAGAAAAGAAACACATCAAGGGCTGTAACGAATGGAACACAGAAGCTTTGATATACTGTTGTCACCGCTGAGCGAGGAGAGCCATGTGAAAACGACACGAGAACGAACAAGAAGGATACATGAGCGCTATCTTCAAAAGTCACGCTTATTCTACATGAGAGATGCAATCCTCTCTGTTTACGTACAAGCTGATAAGGCCTCTACCAAACTGAAACGGCTTCGTCATCATATATATAGGGCTCGTGTATTTCAAGGACGTGAGAGGCATTCATGTCAATACATTTCGGAGTTTGCTGGCACGCTATCTGCAGCCTATCTTTGGCAAGTGTCACGCGGAAAGAAAGCATTGCCACTCCCTGCCAAAAAAAAAAGGAAGAGAAAAAAAAAAACCGTGAAAACACAGATTGTCGAATGACGCGTGGCCCTTGTTGCATGCAAGTCACATAGGCCCCGTATAGCTCGTGACGTAGCTTCTATTGATCTATTATGCGGCGCGCACGACGGCGGCCGAATCGAAAGCTGCACGAACGACGGTGGAAGACGCCCGAGAAATAAATTGGCTCGACTAATTCGTTTGTTTATATTACACATTTTGTAGCACAAAAGCCCTCCCCCCCTTCCAAAATAAATAAATAAATAAATAAAAATATAAAGAGATGGAACGGATACTGGATGCACACAGGTTTTACTGGACACTGGAAGTGCGAATCGAATAATCAATTGCTCAAAAATATTTTTTAAATAACCAAATAAATAATTTATAAATAACCAAATAAACAAATATTCATTAGTCCCGTCAGAATGTTAAGATACAATGCAGGTATGTATGCACGAGGAAGTGCCAAGGCGACAAACGACAGGCGGCACCCCTTAGACCATTAAAATGGGAAATGTAAATAGTGAACAAGCAATAGCAAGATACTTTTCGAAGTGTTACTTGTAAGAGGGACATCACTACATGTTCTCGTTAGTACTTGATAAGCTGCGGCCACGCAAACCAACTCTGCAGTATTAACAGAACGCAGCAGTTATACATTTTGTCACGGAATAAACACTGTTATTTTTCGCTTCAAGACAAGAGTGTTCATTATTTCTTTTAGATCACGGGATAGCAATATCATGAAGAAATGTGGAGAAACCATGTTCATTGTCCGCAGTTGTTAGTGCGAAGTCTCGGTAACAGGAGGTTAGTATGCACCATGAATCTTCTACTGGGATTACACAAGATGGCAGAAAATATGTTGATAATGGGTGTGTAGCCAAATCCCTTAAAAGCCAAAACACCTGCGATGAATATGCAGAAACTGTACAACAGCAACAAACAAAAAGAAGAAAATAAGCGTTTATTTTTGTGACAGGTTATGGCCCGTCATGGGCACACAGCCTTTGACATTGATACATGTCTGCTTTCCAGTTAGCTAGCTAGCTAGCTAGCTAGATAGATAGATAAATAGATAGATAGATAGATAGATAGATAGATAGATAGATAGATAGATAGATAGATAGAATGGTAGGCATACAGACAGACAGAGAGATGGATAGATGGATAGATAGATAGATCAATCGATAGATAGATAGATAGATAGATAGATAGATATAATAGTAGACAGACAGACAGACAGACAGACAGACAGACAGACGGACGGATTGACGGATAGATGGATAGATAGATCAATCGATAAATGAATAGATGGATAGATAGATCAATCGATAAATGAATAGATGGATAGATGGATAGATAGATAGATAGATAGATAGACAGATAGATAGATAGATACGCTCAAAATCGTCGAAGTTCACTAAAAAATGCTTCGCATTTATTATAATTATTCGCATTGTATTTAATAGTGGTTGCAGTGCTGCCTACCCAATTTTATAAAGATTATATATTGTCACGTGCGTCCCGCGAAAAAGACGAAGGCGACAGCTCATACGCGCATCTGCACGCTTTTATGCAGAACGCAACAACGAGAAAGAGGAGGAACTCGCTCTCACGCGGTTAACAAAAAGACCGACCCGCTGCTGTTTTCTCAGCGTCTTCGAGTACGACCTCTCTCTTGACGTCGCGACAATATGTACTTCTTTGATACGGTAGTCACGTAGGTTTAACGTCAATAGCGGTTAGCTGCCATCCACCTAAGTGGATTCATGTAGCAGTGTCCAGGGCCAGCATTTTCGCGAGCATCAGCGCCTCATATCAGCTTCTGGTGTTGCTAATACGCATGTTCTAGTTGGCATCATTGTGCAAGTGCAAACAAGTGGTTATACAAACATCTGCAACTCTTCAATATATGTGCGTGCGTGCAACATTTGTACATATATTTAGCGTCATCGCATGACGTGTCGCTCAATAAAAAAATTGCAACACGGTCACCTTCCCTCCGCATGCTTCATCTAACGTCAATTACCAGGGACGTTGGATCTGCCGAATTTTTTCTTTGCATTTCTTTTTATCTCGGCTTCTACGACTCGGCAAATAGTCGTGTTTGCATGGTCAGGCAAAGAGGGCATTGTGGAGGAATGCATTTTGCAATGCCATTATTGCTAATACTGAATTATCATGCTCAAATTATTAATGTAGGTCTGAGTACATGCTTTTTTTCTGAAGTCAAAAGCCAACACGCATTCTCTATAGGTCCACCTTTAGCTAACAGAGGCAAGGCTGGCAGTGTGTAATGAAAGATTTGCCAAACTGTAAGAGATAAACCGATGCATATGTTAGTGTTCAAACAATGTATTATTGCGGGGTGACATGGACATGTAACAGTGTGGTTGTCGCCGGAAATGAAGACGACGAGTAAACGCGAAGAGCTTGTGCGTAGTACTTATCGGCCATATTGTCTGGCTAATGATAAGCTGTCTTAATAAAGCTACATCTCGCCTCCGTCACAGTATTATCCCAGCTGATACTGAAGGGAGAAACAAGTTATCTCGGCGCATAGGTTCCCATTGATACCCTTACACGAAAGTGGCGAATACTCGATAGGCACAGCCTGATCTTTATCTAACGAGAAGTTTCGACACACGGGAACAACCTTTGCGACGAGGAAGGCAATACTTACGTGCGCACAGGGAGAACACAGAAAGTTCTCACCCAATCCATGCTTGCTGTCGCACAGTGCTCGCCTGCACTGTGGGACAGGGTCCCATATTCGATGCAAATCACCTAGTTGCCCGAGCGGTGCATTGTTCCAACTAATACTGGCAGATCTAGAGGAGTTAATTTTCTATCGTGTAAAGCTTAGTTTTCTCCAAATCCACAACCACTCCATACGCGTGGCAAAACTGCTTAGTCTTTCTGAATCTTAGTCTTTCTACTCTTGTCAGCACAAAAACACGCTATGTAAAAATTTATAGCGTAAACATATTTAAGTCCAAAGAATAATAAAAATTCATAAGTCGTTTAGGCAAAGTGACCATGCCAATACTTGGGATAGCGGGAGAACTGCCCCTTTGGGAATTAGTAGGGTGGTTGTACTGCGCGAGATATGTCACCTAGATACTAACCCCTGACATTGGTAGCGTGTTTTGCGTAATGTGGCAGATACATATGACGACATCAGCTTTATGGGGCGTTCATTGAGTAAAACTATCAAGAGACATTTACTATGTTGAGAAATTAAAGAAATCGAATTGAAGTTCCTGGTCATTCCCGGAGTGAGAATGAGCCAAGTTTTTTTTTTTTCATTTCGAGGAATTAAAAAGAATGGAATCACGGCAAGTTCTAATCTTCAGGATATGGAGTTGCAATACAACAGGGGTGCTCATTTCCCAACACTGTTCTCCATTCACTGCCTGCTGTGACAGGTGACAATCATAGGCGTATCAGCCGTAGGGGGGGGGGGGGGGGCAAGGGGATTCCAGCCATTCCACTGAGAAAAGTTGAGGGGGCTGAGCCCCCCCCCCCCCCCCTTTCGACAGCTAGTGGTCACAGTCAGCTGCACGCTGCGGTAAACAACAACCAAGGCAAAATTTTCCTTCACCACTAGTAATCACTCAATTATATTGCTAGGAGAAAAAAAGTATTACAAGGCAAAGGTACATTGTAGTAATAATTTCTCAACGTTTTAGCAGTGACGATTTTTCTTGAAGGCTTTTTGCAAGGCTTTCCACCCTGTGTAGTAGCACTGCAGAGCAGGCTAGCGCTGAACAGGTGCCTTATTATTTGCAACACCTGTTCATGTTTTTAGACTACTGCAACGCGCCGATGCAGTTATAGATGAGAATGAGCACACTCTTTATTGACCTGTCAAAGCATTTGCTGCTTCGGCAAAATCATTTTATTTCATCAAAAAGGATTACCATCACCGCTGCTCTGTCGCAGCTGCTGTGAGCACACGACTGAGACTAATCTTTCTAAATATTTTAATATTACCGTACTGGCAGCGCCAAGACAGGTTTCCGCTTTAATGTCCGATAAATCTGATCAGCCTTGATTATGGCAACTTGGAGTGATGGATGCAGCTTGCAAAGCGGCGACGAATAAAGCAGTGGACTAGAGCTCAGTGAGAAGCTAAAATAAGTAGATAGAAGTGCTCAAAATACCTTTGCTTCCTCAGTGAGCGCTTTATATTTAAAAACTGAATTCTCTGCGAGCTGTTTTTAGTCATAAAAATGTCAATCAATGTTAAAATATTTACTGTTGAGGAGGCCGACATCAACATATATGTAGTCATGCGGAAAGTTGTGAGGTAAAGCATAAAAAGCACGCGTGCCATTTTATTACATGCATCATACATAACAAATATATACGCGTTGTCCCAGTGCATGCTGCTAGAACTGACTGCCCTTTTTTACGCTATCTAACAAGTGCTGTGTGTATGAAAAATGACATGACAGGGTGAGCGCGTTAAAGAAGTTGTCTGTCTTCTAATATATATATATATATATATATATATATATATATATATATATATATATATATATATATATATATATATATATATATATATACTGGCTGACAGGTGTGGTAAATTAGTCCCCCCCCCCCCCCACCCAACTCGCGAAAGAGTTGGTACGCCTCTGATGACCACTTTGTCGGCGATACTAGAGTGTACTAGAGTGCACTCTAGCGATACAAGAAAGAAACGGCTCAGCGGCTCGGTGGGCTAGCGGAGCCAGAGAACGAGTGCAGTCCCCAACTGCGCATGCGCGGGACGCTGACACAGCTAGCATTCTTACGGAGCAAGCCGCTCATTTCGTCTCCTCAGCGAAGCATGCACACTGGATCAGCGTGCGAGCGTTGTACAAGCAAGGATTCTTCTCGATTGACAGTAGCTTCAGCGTTGTTCAACATGTGGTGCAGCTATGTGTTTCCTTGGAACAAGTAGGCCGTCGCTCCGCTATTACTGTTCCTTTTTGTCATACGCTCCGCTGCATTCTCAACCAAGTCCGCAGGCTCGCTGAGCCGCTTAGCTATTACTCGTTACCGTTATGTCTTACACGACCCTCTCAGTGCCTCCATAATGCTGAAATACCTCGTTTGTTGTAATATGGCACGGGGTGTGTGATGAATAACTCCTTCCGATATGTTGCTTGGGTGCATTGCATTCAAGAACAAATTAACGAAAAAAAAAACTCCCCCTTTGATGGCATTCCTCGTTATTTGCTTGCAAATAATAGACGTACCTTTGTGGCTTGTACTTGAATGTGAACTGACTTGCTCTGCAACATGTACCTCGAGACTGATGAAAGTGACTGGCAGTCAAGTAATGGAAGACGTAGGAGGCATTATTTATGACTTAGCTGAGTTATAGTAATTAGGACATGTCTAAAAAAGAATCATAGGAAATGAAATATCAACCTACTTTACGCGAGGACTGAAGTTAGGACCTTTACATAGCGTGTCCGATGCTTTACAGATTGAAATACACCAGCGTTCACTTTTCCGTTCACATTAATTGGGTATTTGAGTTTATGCAACAAACGCTGTTCCCTTTAACTGTAGATTCATGTCCGTTAATGTCATCAGGTGGTGTCTTGGTGTATCACGTGGAAACGAGGCCTCGATCAATTTCTCCACCTTTGTTAGGTAAGATTTAGTATAGCGAGCAATACAAAATAAAAGTGTTGAATTTTGAAATGGGTGAAGGCACAGGAAGCATATAGAGACTACAGTGACTAACTCCATCAAAGTCAGCCGTCTTAATTGTTAAATTGAAGGTGGAGTAAAGCGAGGCGAAATTACTGAGATTCTAGGAACATATCCTCGAGACAAGCAGCCCGATAACTGCGTAATCTCTGCTCAGTCATCGTCACTCCAGCTTCTTTCCCGTTAATTCAGGAGGGACTTCCTAGTTACTTATGCGCGTAAGTGCTTGCTTCGTTGTCGAGAGAAGAAATATAGGAAAAAAATAAGAGAAGAAAGGAGAACAAAAAATTCGCAGAAAACAGCTTCTTTCCGAGACGCAGAGTCTCTACCAATTCCTCTGGCCCCTACTTAATTCGAAGGGATGAACCAAGACGGTCAGCCGCTAATCCCCGAATCCCCCAATGACACAACTGAGGAAATCGAACGACTCTTCGCGGTGCAATGGTTTGCTCGCAAAGTTAATCGGAAGAAACCGACCTCATTTATATTCATGAGCAACGCCTGTTGCGAGATACCAAAGCTATCTTATTTTCTATAATTACTTTTCTTATGCTTAAAGCACTATATTACGTAACCAAACTTTCACATTGCTCAGAAACAAGGGGAGAATAATAACTTTAATTGTTATTTGTATTAGCACACCACTGACACTGCCCCGCCGCGGTGGTTCAGTAGCTAAGGTACTCGGCTGCTGACCCGCAGGTCGCGGGATCGAATCCCGGCTGCGGCGGCGGCTGCATTTCCGATGGAGGCAGAAATGTTGTAGGCCCATGTGCTCAGATTTGGGTGCACGTTAAAGAACCCCAGGTGGTCGGAATTTTCGGATCCCTCCTCTACGACATCTCTCATAATCATAAGGTGGTTTTGGGACGTTAAACCCCCCATATAATTATCATCATAGCTGCGCAATGACGAACCTCTCCAAGTGAGAAAGATAACAGTGACGGGAGTGCACATCACGTGGTACACATTTCGCAAAATATACAGCCACGCAGAATCAGCCCACGTGCGTGCTATTTATTTGTTTAGCTATCATTGTAAAGCTATCGTATTTGCATGATTACTTTTTATTTCAGTAAACTGATTTGATTGCCATAAGGGCATGAACTCCCAGAATCACCTTATGGTTATGAGAGACGCCCCAATGAAGGGCTGCGGAAATTCCCACCATTTGGGGTTCTTAAACGTGCACCCAAGTCTGAGCACACGGGCCTACAGCAATTCCGCCTCCATCGAAAATGCCACCACCGCAGCTGGATTTCGATACCGCGACCTGCGGGTCAGCAACCGAGTACCTTAGCCAATAGACTACCGCGGCAGGGCTGTTTCTGTAAACTGAACTACGCATTTGATTGGCTGAGTCTGTGTAGAGAATGCCCCGAAAAGACATCTGACGTCGGCACATATCGTAATAACGTCAAGATTCGTCACCCCTGTCGAACTAGTTCTTTTTACGGAGCGCGCACGCGTTTAATGCATAGCATTATACTAGTTAGACGTAAACGTTATACAGTAAAGGATACATAGAGCGAAGGATACATGATGCGAAAAATATACTAAAGGGGCCATGAAACGATCACCCACCAAATTGTGGTTTTCCGCAAAAAAACAACAACAACAAAAAAAAAAACCGATGGCGTATTCTGTCTGTACGTGCGGGAGAAATGAACAGCAAAAGAATATTTCATTACAAAATGAGCCACTGAAGTTGCCGGCTTGAAACCCCGCCCACCACCGGTGACTGCAATTATTCCATGGCGTGTGTGACGTCACGTGCTTCATAAAGTGCCGCCGTCGTCTTCTACTCAAGTTTCGGCAGATGCAAACCGTTCCGTTTTCAATGCCGAACTTAAGAAAGCTGTGATAGCTCTATTGCACGTGCAGCGAACCAAAAGATAGTATCGTTGGCCGGAGCACAGGCGCTTGCAAAGGAATCGGTTTGTTACGTCATAGCACGTGAGTGCACCAGTGTGGTCAGACTGCTACACTCAATTGTTTATGAAAGTGCTTGTTATAAGCTAAGTTTCGACCAAATGCATCGAAATTTCGCCAGTGTGTTCCCGAACACCCAAGGATCAATTCGCGTAGCATAGATCATGTGCGAAAATGGGGGGTCACGGCCCCTTTAAGCGAATGGTACATAATTCTGATGGTACAGCAGGCAAAGGATACATAAAGAGAAGGATACCAGAAGCGATGGATAAGGAAGAGTAAGGGTAGGCAAGCGAATTGTAAGCTGCATAGAACATAAGTGCCGTCATTTACTTTTTTCGACCACGTTCTTTTTTAGCTGACCGCCATGAGTATTTTTTTTTCAGCTCGCCCTATTCGCAACCCCATTACAAAAGCGCCCCGTTCCACGGACTTCCACATTAACCAGGGAGACATACGTTTGTAAAATTTGCTTCTCTGTCACTTAAAAAAAATGAGCACTTGTTTATCGCGTCTATAATGTCGGGAAACGGGGAGCTAACTGGGGAGGACGGTATTAACAGAAGTATTAACAGAAGTACTAGCAGTAATAACTGCACTGCTAGCAGTAGTAAGGGTAGCAACAGTAGTAGTGTATTAGTATTAGTTTTAGAAGTAGTAATAGTAGCGGTTGTTGTTGGGATAGCTGTACTAGTAAGCTTCATGCTGCTCACGTTACTAGATGGGGAGTGAATATATAAATTAATAAAACATGATGATGGCTATTGTGATTCTCGAAATGATGTTGATGATGGTGCTCCACACATGTAACCACGCGCATCTCAAATATAATTGAAGATTCGCGACACCACGTGATTTTGCTCCAATGAGACCCACTCGCTTGCTTATCGCTTCGCCGTTCGACGCTTTTCATGGCGGAGAAGTGACGTAATTTTTTCGAATGCAATTTTAATTCATTAGTATGTAACTTTGCGTTTTGACGGGAAAAAACTTTCGTCTGCATTGAAGAGATCATCTTCTCTGGCTTAGGAGTTTGTGCGCTGCTCTAGCTATACCGGTATACACAGTCAAAGCGCCTCCAAAATAACATGGACGGGAATCATTGGCTAATCTGTTTGAAAGAGAAGTACAAAGGAAAAAAAAATCACAGCATATCCACGGAGTGAATGATGATTGGTGGGGCGCAGCGTTCGTCAGTCTGTCTGACCATTCGTTCTTGCGTCCGCCTATCTGTGTGATCCTTGGTGCATCCGTCCGTTTGTTCATTCGTCTGTCTGTCCGTCCATCTCTTTTTGCGGCCATCCCTCAGTCTGTCCATCCGTCCGTGCACCCCTCTGTCTGTCCGTGCGTGCGTGTGTCAGTCCGTTCGTCCGTCCATATGTCTAAAGAAAACTCCAAGCACAGCCATCTCACATCTTTTCATCGTGTATTCATCATATACAAATGCCCCCATCCAGCAGACATTGTAAGGACCGCTATTTCGGGTATGTGCCACAGGTGGTTACGTACTACGATGGATGCACAAGCCACGCCATAAGGAGCTTTGCCCCTAAAAGATTTCGGGGTCTTGTAGCACCCAGACCGAGGGAGCCAATCTCGAAACGAGCGTTCAGTTCGTGGTGGCGTAGGCGGCGGGGCATCGAAGAGAGAAGTTCCAATATCGACCGTGGCGAGCTCCCGAGCTACTTCGCTGCGAAGGTCTGAGAGGATCTTTGCCAGCGTTTACAGCCTTCGTATTCCCCGCAGGGCTCGCACGACACCTCCGCTGGTGCCGACGCAGAGAGGCGCGTTCGCCGGTCCATTGTCACGCTGAATTGCCGAATTGGGCAACACACCCGGCTATTGTGGCCCCCTTTTTTTATTTTACTTCGACTTAGCTCGCTTCCTTTGCTCTTATGTGCATTTGCGGGAGGAGTGTTTGTTGCTTCTCTCATCTCGTGACTCTTTGCCTGCACGAATCAGAATGAAACTCAAGACGCGAAGTTCCCGAACAGAAGCTGGCCTAGGTGGCTGTATTTGTTTCTTTCTTTTTTACAGCGACGCTGCCCTATTGTATACCCTGTGCCATCGTCGACGTTTTGGTAGTAGTAGTAGTAGCAGCAGCAGTAGCATATAATAATAATAATAATAATAATAATAATAATAATAATAATAATAATAATAATAATAATAATAATAATAATAATAATAATAATAATAATAATAATAATAATAATGCAGACGTTCGCACATCTGAGTCGTCTTTTACTGATTATTTCGCATCGCTGGGCCGTAAAGGCTCACAGAAGGAGATGCCTCTGAGAATGGTGGAAACACAAATGGCACGAGATTCTGTGCATCCACAGAAAAGACACCCCCCCCCCCCCCATATGCAGTTTCCTTTAGGGCATGCCGAGCAGGTGCGCCGAGGTGATTTTCATATTGAGAAATATATATGCACCGGCCACCAGCAATGATCGTAGGACAAATAAAGTTTGTTCCAGTGCAATCAAAATGCCAGCTACTTACTCACGGAAAAATATCCACGAAAAGCGCCTAATTATGAAAAAAAAATATTCGCGGATCTGGTTACAAATCACCCGTTGAAGGCGTACAGCTAGAATTTCCTACTTTTTTGCAGCGCGATGCGCGGTTCTTTGCACATAAAACGTTGGAACAAATAAATAAAGAGACAAGTAAACAAGCAGATGAAGGAAGAAATAAGTAAAGAAGGAAAGAAAAAAAGAAAGAAAGAAAGGAAGAAAGAAGGAAAGAAAAATAATCAATTACCCAATCAATCAAATCAACTATCAAACAAACGGACAAACAAACAATCCGGAACTATGCAGCCGTAAACGACCGCTAAGTGTTATTGGCTCAATTGTGCTCGAAGTGGGTTGGATGTCCGCCCTTCTGGGGCATTTCAAAGGAGCTATCATGTTGGATCACGCAAGTATGGCTTAAGAGAAAGATGGCGAGAGAAAAAAAAGAACATTATGAGATTCGGCCGCTTCCGGGATATTGTTTATGCGCGTCGTTGAGGTGGTCCGAGTGATAGGGAAGTGTTTTGTGTGCAATGTTCGCAGGGGAGAACGCACTGCCAAAAGTGTTTCGCGGTGAACACCAACCACCGAATCATCGAAAAGACGTTGAAGCGTAATGTTTATATTTCCAGTGAGGAGACTGGTATGTTCTATCTGCGGCAAATGAAATCCGAACAGCAGCAAGCCTTCGTCGCGCTGGTATAGTGCGCGCCCGTTCAGTTATCCCCATTGACAGCTAGGCGCGCGCATGCTGTTCGGTTGCCCTGCGCGTATATGCGTATCTATGGCTTTCCATGGCGATAACTGGACGGCGCGTACTATACCACCACGAAGGCTTGCCGCTGTTCGAGTTTCGTTTACACAGATAGTATGGTTACAGTGCTTCTGATCATTTCTTTCTTCGTTTATTGTTAATTTTTCCTATTTATGTATGCGATTTTAATGTTACTATAATGTTGGGATTGCCGGTTATATAACGTCGCCGAGTTTCATTTATATTTATACATAGAAACAAATAAATAAAGGCAAGTTTAATGTTGATAGGAAACCAGGTGGTCGAAATTTCCGGAGCCCTCCACTATATGGCGTCTCTCATAATCATATGGGGGTTTCAGGACGTTAAACCCCACATATAATGATCAATGTTATTAGGAATGATGGCGTGCGTCGACGAGGAAGCAACTAACATTGATGTATATAAAAGCGCTGGTGCAAAGCAACGACGTTCAGCCTGATGCAAGGAACAAAGCATGGGCCCAGGAAAGCGGATGCGAATGTGTTATGTCTTCCGCACCCTGTGTTTCACAGTATTGTAAATCTGAGAGACGCCGCACTGGAGAGCTGCCAGTGATTTCGACCACCCGGAGTTCTTTAAAACGTACCGCCATTGCACAGTACGTGGTCCCCTTGCCTCCTTCCTAAACTGAAGGGCACCCGCCACGGTTTAGATGGAATCCGTGTCATTAGTGTGAGCAGCTGAAGACCTTAGCCGCTTAAATATTGGCGTAGATGGAAGGGGCGAAACGTGGGGGGGGGGGGGGGGAAGGGAGATGAAGAGTAAATGCGCTTCAGCCACCTCCCCTTTTTGAACCACGGGGAGGAAAAAAGTTGAAATCTAAGCCATTTGGTTCACGACGCTTGGAGAAAAGCCAGTATATTCACGCCACATGTGAAAGAAGCGGACGCATAGAGTGCTGGAACTGATAACAGCGCTTTTAGTTAAATGAAGCATTGAACTAAGAAATATTGCAACCCACGTGCGATACATCGTTATCACGTAAGAAGTCACCATTGTGTAAAAAAACAAAAAAACACAAGCCTCTTTCTTACATCGTTGCAAAATTGTAAATTACTTGTCAAAGAGGCAAATGCTACGATGTGCTGATACAGCTATCTCCACAGTTTTTTATGTAGTATGCCTCCACCATTTCACGTTGCTTTTAGCTATTTCTTCTCCCCAAGTAGCTACCAATAATGAAAAGTGAGATAAAGAAATTGACTTATGCCCTCTCTACCCTATAACTTTGCCAGCCTGTGGCTCAGTGGTCAGTGCGGTTCAACCAGTCCCCTCTCTTGGACTTTTTATTTTTCATGGGCTTATATACAAATCACACATACTAATACACGCACAAATATACATTAAGTATGGTTGGATTTCTCACCCCTTCTCTACAAAAAAAAAAATGTGGCATGCTACCGAAACGAGCCACTGCTATATAGTTCTTTGCCAATTTATTGATATGAGGGAATTAACGTACCACCATTTGATCATGAGAGACACCGTAGTGGAGGGCTGAGGAAATTTAGACCGCCTGAAGTTTTTTAACGTGAACCCAAATCTGAGCACATGGACCTACAGCATTCTCGCCTCCATTGAAAATGCGGCAGTTGTTTGCTGTGGATAGATTAAGCTAAAGGACGTCTCCGTTATTTAATTTTCTCTGTATATACAACAAAATATAAATTTGAACAATTTCAAGCATAAAAAACATTAACAAAAATCAAGTAAAGCTTATACTGAAATGAAATGATAGGTCACAATGAAATACGTTACAGCGGTTGCTTGAGCAAGTGGGAACAGTCGCCAACAAGATAAACTCACACTTTCTGCAGCAGGAACTTAATTGGTTTGATCGATACCTGCCGTGAAATGTTTTGTGCTGTATTCGAGATAATACGTCGGTGTGCTTGGATATTATGTAGGCATGCATGGGTAAAATCTCGGTATCAGAACCCAAAGCTACGCGACGCTGGCGCCAATAAAGCAGCTTCAGGACACGCAGGGGAGCGTTTGCGTTAAGCTTCACTGACGACTGCACGACAGAAAAAAAAAACAGTGCAAAAAGACAGAGAACCGGTGCAAGCTCTCTCTCTCTTCTTTCCTTCACCAGTACTCTGTCTTTCTGCACTGCTTTTATGTGAAACAGAACGTCTCTTTTCAGATACTCGTGTTTAGCTTCCCTCTATACAATAGAAGACATGAGTGATAGCTTCCGAGACATGATTCACAGGTTCACAAACTCTGCACGCAACAACTGCCTCATAAAGTCGGATGACAGGTCCACGCTTCCGCGATGCGGCGAATGTAATCAATCGCTTTTAGTCGCCGCCGCGCCAACAGCTTCTGCGTGGTATAATGTACGGCTCGCGTCGGGAAGTATACGTTCCGCTTGATACGCTTTGTGGGCTTCGGCTCGAGTGCTTGATATATGGCTGCGCGTTTGTGCACGTTGCGGCATTCGTAGAGGATACGTCGTGGCGCCGCAAGCACGAGGCTGCGTCCCCAAAAATTGCCGGGCGAATGCATACTTCATGTGCCGCTGCCGAGGGCTGGTAATACGTACAGGTCAGCCTAGGTTCATGACTTCTTTGCGCAAACACGTACACGGACACAAGGAAAAGAGGCAAACAACACGGGCGCCTAGGTTGCGTATGAGGCGCGCGGGACCAGTGTTCTTTTTCAGTTAGGTTCCGTCGTTGCGGGTTTGGCTGGTTTCACGCTACTTGTGATTACGTGACGATGAGTCCGCATGTGTATGAATAATATAAAGCGAACGGGGTTGGTGGTTTAATGTGGCAATGCGGGGTTTGTTTGTGTAACATCTAAGCCCCGTGTGTTTGCGTGCGTGCGTGCGTGTGTGCGTGCACGCGTGTGTTTACGGACTTCGATTACGTATGTAAGCGCTGCGGCGTTTTTTCCGAGCCGGCTCACGTCGACCCGAGTTAGTGCTAGTCAAGAAGTAACGCGGAAGTGCCAGTGCAGGCCATTCGGCTATGCCATTAGACGAGGAATCATTGCGGCGGCTCCGTCCCTATTTCTGCTCATACATGCCAACGTTTCCTGATATATAGCTTATATGCTAACGTATCTCGTCCCGCTGAGGTCGAGGCCATGGTTTCAATTATTAGTTACAGCGTCCATCTTTCAAGAAAGGCGATACATAGAAACACCAGATACGCAGAAAAATCTGTTGCTGGGCTTGTTGGTGCAAACTTGAAAAAATGAGAACAACAACAAAAACAAAAACAGGCTAGCAGATTCGTACACAAGAAGAGAAGACGACAGACACGCACTGGAACTTGGAAAAGGCTTAATAAAACAACCACTCATAATGCACTCTGAAAAGCCACCCAGCGTGCGTCGTACACAAAACACGTGGAACTCACAATGAAGACAAAGAAATTGGTAACCACATTTTTCTAAATAAGAAATTTCTTTTTTTGATAGTAATAGCGAAGGTGCGCTAACGCATTTGTTTTGAAGGAGCTGATCTGAATGGTCACAGCTGAGCGTGTGGCTGTTCTCCTGATCTTAAAGGCACGTCAGTTGCTGTTAAAAGGTCCTCGCAATACGAAAGTGAAGTGATATAAGCGTATCTAACCTGGAAACCTGGTTTTGAACAAATTCAATAGAGTACCTTCGCTGTCAACATCAAAGAAGGAGATTGATTATTTAGAAGAATGCGGTTGCTGATGTCGTTCTAACCTTCGTGAATTCTTTAGCCTGGATACAGTTAGGCGTGCGATGAATCTTTTATTGGTGCAATTCAATAGGATCGGCAGGCTTCAACAGGAGCAGACAAACTTTAGCTGTGCCTTCAAACCACGCAATGAGAAACTGTCGACGCCCATCTCCGTCCAATAAGTGAAAAGGTCAGCCGGTTTTTTCTTTATTTTTTATCTCTCAATTTTTTCTTTGTCTCCCTACTTTCAGTACCCAATCCCCTTCCTCAGGCACAGTAACAAGTTAGTAGGGACAATAATATGCCATTTCTCTGGCATATGCAAACATCGAATTCTCTGCTCTTCAATAAAAAGTTTTCCCTTAATATATGACGCATGTACGTCTGACTTTCGTGGGAACATTTTGTGTGATTGTTTTGTTACACATGTCAATAGCTTTGGCATGTTTGTCGTCTTCGCTTTTTGTGTACAAGTCCGTGTGTTGTATTTTTTTGTTTATTCAAGTAAAGACGTAAATATATCAAAACGTGTTTGCGCCCAAAATTCATGTGGTGGAAAAAACTTCGCCGTGCCTGTCTAAAGTGGGCCTCATAATAAAGTCGTGAAGCTGGTACGGAAAACATCAGACTTGGTGCTTTTGTATTAGCATTCGACAAAAGTAGGGACACTACTTTAAAATACGGATGAAGGAACAATGATTTTAACTGCAAGCTCATACTAACTTTGACCGTGCCAAATGGTAAGTGAGAGTTTCCGAACCAATGCAGTTAACAAAGTGAACAAGTTAAGGATTCGAATAACTAGGCAAAACAAGCAAGCCACAACGCACATAGGATATCGTTTATTAGCAATGTGAGAAAGTGAACATTCGGGGAAGATCTTTTTACAAATTTTACAAATTTTTACAAAACCCTCTCTTATAGCAGTCTCTGTAGCCGAATCAATGTCAGCCTCTGTTACAATATTGACGCGAGACCTCAACCTTGCCCGCAACATTAAAACATTAAACGCAGTTTAATAAAGTGCGTTGCTGTGGTGATCCCCGCTTCACACGTGTACTTAATAACACGTAGCTCTTGCAGCTTGTTTCCTATTTTCTGAAAGCGGGGTTCGATATATGCTGTTCCTTGTGTACAGTTCACTCTCTAATTAAAGGAACCGTCTTGTTCGTCGCCTTACTGTCAGAGGTTAGATTTCGACAAGGAGGTAAATAGCGCGAAGTAATACGTATATTCACAAATGAGACAGCTTAGAGTGCCGCCAGATCAAGGACGTGCAAATACGGAGGAGCGTTGGGTTCAAACTTCCATGTTAGCCTCACTGTCCCTCTTTAGTTTCTGTTTGGGTGGCATGTCGAAACTGGTCCTCACTCTGAGTTCCTGCTGCTCGCTACGGTTGCTTGAGTTTCCTTATGGTTTAGTGACTCAAAATTTATCATATAGATTGCTTTCAATAATGGAAGAAGTATGGAAGTGAAGCAGTGACAATTTAAAGCGGCGTAGATACTTTTAGTAAAAATTTCAGCTACAAAAATCTTTCACATTATTGCTTTGCTAGAACGTGGTCTTCACAGCAAAAAAGCTGATTAAACAATCTAGTGAATGCTCCAGCCACTGAGCTGTTCACCGCTGTGAACGATGTGTACACAGCATTCAAATGAACACGAACATCCTATGCAAGTTTGAAAAAAAAATAATATGATGAATATGTCAAGATTTCGCCAGTTAATGATGACGACAAGTTGGTTTCAAAAGACGCGCGCGACGTGTAGTAATCATTGTTGGAGCTTCACGTCTCAGCATCATGGTATGATGGTGATACTATAGTGGAGTGCTCCGGAAATTTCGGTCACAGGGGGACCTTAAGCGTGCACCTAAATATAAGCACACAGGTCTCTAGTATTCTAAGCGCATGGGCCACTGGTATGCTTAAGCATTCGTCAAAATGTGGCCGCCGTGGCTTGGTTTAGTGGTTTAGTGCATAAGCACTAAACCACTAAACTGGTTTCAGGGGTTTAGTGCATAAGCACTAAACCCCTGAAATAGAAGGCTGGAGCGATTTGTATGAGGATGTGGAGATCTGCTCTCGCACAGAATTACATGGCCGGACGACTACAGACGAGAAGCTTTAAATAGTAGATAAAGATAAATAGCACACAAACATGACAGGGCACGTTTTTTCAGGACAGGAGAGCTTTTGTTCTTGCTTATTGACATTGTACGCCAAAAAAAAAAACGACGTATGATTTACGAAAAATTTCAATGCGAAGCTTTTGTTAGTGAACTACAGGCACCTTAAGCGTTTTTATCTACGTATTTATCTCTCTAGACATCTACGTCTGGAGTTCTCGTGATCGCATGCTTAACGTTGGAGAGCGCTAAGAAAAACTTACACCGGCAACATTGACCCGACGATTGAAAAGAATCAATACAAGGGCCCCAGCAGGAATGTACACAACCATTCTACATGTCTATTCAGCATTCTGAATGACAATCAAGCATACTACCACAGATACAGGCCTGGAGTCGCTACTACTTTGGCAAAATATTCTATGCAGGCGTGATATTGGTGAAACGTCAGTTGTAGTTGTGCTGCCCATTTTAACACGATAGCATTACAAAGCTCGTTTCGCGAGAATTCATACCTAGCGATTCGGGACATCGCTTTTAGTTCATTATTTTTCACACCACGTGGCGTACAGACCGTCATGCTGTACAATATAATGTACATCACATCTGTAGACTTTGCTGAGGTTTTACCAAGATCAACGTCCACTTCTTCATCGATTTACCTGACAGGCGATTCTTTTACCCCTGGAATGCTGCTTTTCTGCTGCTGTATACTGATTTTGGAAAGCTCTTCAAGAAAAAGAACACAGCCAGCGTATTCCCACGATATTGCAAACACGAATACAGTTTGTCTTACCGTGCATGTCACTAGAGTGCAATTAGCGAATAACTTATCGTTACGCTACAATTGGCTTTTCAAAATCACCACATACATTCTCGATGGTTACACAAAAGTACCTCGGGGAAAAAAACCAGCCGGCCAATAAAATTAATCAAGTTTTACAGCATAATTAAGTTGACAGCATTTAGTGCTTGAAATAAAATTAGTGAAAAATCAGGCATTGCTCAGTACTGATTTTTCGAAGAACGCTCCCCATATAGCGTTACGCGCAGCGCTTCCAGTTGGGGTCGGCTTTGCCGCACTAGTTGATGTCCCAGATTGCTGAACATGCAGGCGTGCGTCGTTGGTCGCGAGTGAAAAATCAACCTGTGCGTGACTGAAAAATAGAGGAAAATGCAAATAAAATAAATATTAAGAAGTTCTGAGTCCGAGTACGAATCGAACCCGGGTCGTTTGTGTGGCAAGCGGCGTTATACCCCCACAACCACGCGTCTGGCTAAGACTATAATGAAAATAACTTCCTCTGCATAAAATGTAGTGAAAGTAACTTTCATGCTTTACCAACACATGCGTACTGTATACATGCTTCGCAATACAACATCGAGTATTGTCGTAATAATGTATGATATAAGCGTATACATTGCCTTCGGAAAGGAGAACATGCGATTGTCATATTCACTTCGTGGTTTAAAGCCGGTCACCCACTACAAATGGCGTCTATTTCCTTAAGGCCACGTAGTGGGTGCATAGTAAATTCGAAGCGATTCCATGCACTAAGTCTGATAAGTACGCTATAGGAACAGGATATCGCTATCATGTTCAACTTTTAAACATGAAGCTTAGAAGTGGCCCTATTAAAAAAATGCCGCCATATCCACGAAGTGAATGATGATGAGTGGGCGAAGCTCCGGAGGTAAACCTGGTAAACCATGAATCCTCCGTACATTTTGCCCACTCGATTTTATTGCAACGCTCCCCCTAGCGTACGTCGCCGCACTATATCGAACGATGACACGCGCCATATGTGGCATCATTCCTATTTTATAACACCTCGCATCTTTCATAATCAACTACACGTACCGCCGTCTAGTTTATAACATCTTGCATCTTTTGGACGGACGGACGGACGGACGGACGGACGGATGGACGGACGGATGGATGGACGGATGGATGGATGGACGGATGGATGGACGGACGGACGGACGGATGGACGGATGGATGGATGGATGGACGGACGGACGGATGGACGGATGGACGGATGGATATGGCTGTACCCTTTAGATCGGGCGGTGGCTAGCGTAATACTTAGAACTGAACGAGAGGTGGCTACATACAGGGGACGCACAGCCCACGCCTTAAGGAGCTTCGCTCCTAAAAAAATGGCAGGTCTTGCATGCAGTGGGTATCGATGATACGCGAAGCACGCATGAGAAATGTTGATGTTTCACTTTAAAATCAACACAACGTCACGAGGTGGAGGTAAATAATGCCGTAAATAACTTACGTGTCATGATTATCATGTTTGAATGTGTCGTTTACCTTCTTCATCTATTCACGTCACGTGATACCCAACTTAGTATATGTGGAGCTAGCGAAACGGCCGTGAGCACGCAATGAGCGTGGTATGTTTTCATGTTCTTACATGACATGCGTATCAGGATAATGATGTTTGCACCAGTCATATATTTCGTCATTCATTGACGTCAACTAACACACAATTTGGTACATGTGGAGCTAGCAAAATGGCCGCGAGCGCATCATGAAGGGCCCAACATACTCCAATGTAGTGTGACGCGCGCGCATGCTGGGCACAGCGACGCTACGTTTTCAAAACACGAGCATTCTATAGTCTGACACCTGGCGCGAGCAGCGTCCGTCGGCACGGCTCGACGACAACCGACGCGAAATGCAACATGCCGCATTTCGCGCCGATGCGTTACACCTAGACAACACTGCGTCTACCTCTTTTCGTGACGAAAGGATGCCGGACGCGCTGAAACGCACACGCGTCAATGCAATGCAGCGCGGCGCGCGCCTATAGTATATGGCAGGACCGGTGCCTGGTGTGGCAATGTAGGCGTGACGCGACGAAATGATCACCGGCGAGCACGCGCACCGCGTCACGTCGAAGTGTATCGGTGCCTTGACCGTGGCATGTAGTCATGTTCTTATTTGACTCGCATCTCATGATTCCCATGTTTGCACCAGTCAACAACCTTCGTCATCTATTGCCGTCACGAAAATACCAAATTTGGCATATGTGAAGCTAGCGAAACGGCCGCCAGCGCATCATTAGCGTCACATGTAGTCATGTTGTTACATGACACAAATGTCATGATTGTCATGTTTGGATGTGTCATTTACCTATGTCATACGTTCGCGTCCCGTAATACAAATTTTGGTATAAGTGAAGCTAGCGAAACGGCCGCCAGCGTATCATGAGCGTGGCACGTAGTCATGTTGTTACATGACACGCATATCATGATTATCATGTTTGAACCAGTCACATACCTTCGTCATCAATTTACATACTGTAATACCAAATTTGGTATATGTGACGCTAGTGAAACGGCCGCGAGCGCATCATGAGCGTGGCATGTAGTCGTGTTGTTACATGGCACGCATGTCATGATTTCCATGTTAGGGTCTTTCGCTTCTGTTTGCATTGCAATCATGGCATACCATAGCAGTTTCTCAACATGCCATGTGAAAGAAACCACTGCAAGAGCTGCAGGACCATGAAATGTATATCATGACATGCATGATATACATATCATGATTTTCATGATATGACTAGTTAACTATGTTCTTGATACTGTCATGTTATGCCATGCTAAGTTTGGTATGGATACCATTATCGAAACGGCCAGGAGAGCTAAAAGTCGTAGGCGGGTAGATAGATACGCTTGAAGTCGCCGAAGTTCGCTATGAAATGTTTCGCATTTAAAAAAAGAAAAAAAAACATTATATATGTATTGCTATGATACAGGCGCCACGTCGGGTTAGCGTCAATTGTATGCTTAAAGTGTGATCCACTTAAGTTAGTTCACGTGGCACTAGTGAGGGCTATAGCATCCTCGCAAGCAAGAGTGCTACATATCAGTTTACCGCTTCTGGTGTGTGTAATACCCATGTTGCTGATGGCATGTTGGCATTAAGCAACCGTAAACATCTGGACATGCGACCGTTGCACGTATCCCTGTGCGTACAACATTTGACGCTTCAGCGTCATTTAGTAACGTTTCGCTCAGTACAAAAATTATACCACCATCACCTTCAGTACGCACGCTTCGCATAACACAGATTCCCATAGTACGCGAGATCTGCTGAATAATATAGTGGACGCTGAATCATACAAATCTTTGTGATGAACAGTTATGTTCTAATGTCTCCTACTGGAACATGCTAATTACTGTTAAGAGGCAATGAGAGGCAGAAGAATGTGATTGGACACAGATACCCGCAGTTCATTTTTGGTTAACGCGCATGCTGCAAATTTTTATGGTTCAATGACACACAGAAAAAAACATGCGACCAGCACCCTCTTGGAGGTCAAGATGCAGTGCCTTTGTACACTGGGTGGACAGTGCAAGGCTGTACAGTGCGAGCAGTTGGTTTTTTTCAATCGAGAAACTCTCTAGCAGACGCAGCTTGCGTCGCCGTTGCGAGGTGAGAGAGGGGGGAGCATGGAAGGGGAAAAGAGAGGGAAGAGGAGGCGCATGTGCACCGGAGGTGGTCACGCCACACACCGGATCTATCTCGACCATAAGATGCTTCGCTTCTAAAAGTACTGACCATGAGCGAAAATTTGATACATTCGATATAGACTGACCTTGACGCACAGCGTAGATATCCAAGGAAAAGTGAAGGCATGCTTGTTATCGGAAAGGTGATAGTGCGTGTGTGCGTGTGCGTGTGCGCGTGCTTCTAAGGGCTTCTAAGTGTGTGTGTGTGTGTGTGTGTGTGTGTGTGTGTGTGTGTGTGTGTGTGTGTGTGTGTGTGTGTGTGCATGCGTGCATGCGTGCAGATTCACTGTCACGTTCAGGGGAAAGGCGAAGCTAAACTTCTCCAGAAATTCTTCTTTTTTCTTTATTCAACCTTAAATCTTTCCCTGAATTTGCCGTTTTTATATTTATTATGTTGTTTTCTTTTAATAGTGCTTGTAGTGCTCAGCTGCTTCGCTGAAAAGACGTGGGCTGTATCCCGGCCGCAGCATAAGCATTTGCGATGCATGATAACTGCTGCAGGTCCTTGTACATGCCAATTCAGCGCACGCCAAAGAACAGATCCGATGGTTAAGGTTATCTGGAGCTCTCCAAATTGGTGTCTTTCACACTCTGAGTGCCTTTTGGACGTTGCACGCAATGAAAACAAACCTAATCTACAGAGATTGCTCTGCCAGCACAGTTGCGCAAGCCTGGTTTCCGGTATAGTCGCTTTTCGCAAGGGACATCGGCGGCCCCTTGGCATTAGCTTTGGGTACTCAACCAATGGAATCTTGTTTTGACGCATATGTGGAGTTTAACGTCCTGAAGTCACCATACGATTATGAGAGACGCCGAAGTGGAGGGCTCCGGAAATTTCGATCACCTGGGGCTCTTTAACGTGCCCCCAAATCTGAGCACATGGGGCTACAGCATTTTCGCCTCCATCGAAAATGCAGCCGCCGCTGCCGGAATTTGATCCCGTGACTTGCGGGCCAGCAGCCGTGGGGTGATGTAATCTTGTTTCGCACGCACAAAATGAAAGGCATTGAGCCTGAAGGGGTAATCGTAAGCATACGACTTGATTATATTTTCTTTGATACCGCCAGTTCTTCATTATCGCTTTTGTTTCAGTGGGGCGGGCCCTTTGAGTGTAAAGCAGGGAATCTTGTTTTGGCGGCCACTAACTTGTTCGACAGTTTGTGACCTTCGCTTTTTTTCTGTCGCTCAAAAAATAGATACTTATGCGTCAAAGCCACTGCTGCGTTGACATGAGGTCCCCTGCAGATTGATATAGTCTTTAATTTTGTGTTCCATTGCGTCTTTCTTTTACGTGAACCAGCTGCGTGCCGTTACACGAGTGAGTGTGGGAAAGTAACAAGGAAGATTACTATGTTTGGAAGGATTTCATGTTCTGACTTATGCCATGTTTCCATCGCAGTATAAGTGTAGATTATGGCTGTATTTCTCCTTTGACCACACCACAATGATTTTAGCTGTGAAGAAGGCCAACAAAACCGTGATCACAGTCATAGACGAGTGTTACTGCAAAGATTAGACAGCTCAAAAGGGTGCGGTCCAGATGGCCTCACAAACGCGTTTCTTAAGCTTTGTGCACCAACACTAGCACAGTTTTTGAAGGTACTACTTGATAAATCCCTTCTAGATGCCAGCCTTCCTTCAGATTGGAAAAAAAGCAATCATTGTCCCAATACATAAGTCTGGTCCACGGAGTGACGTCTCTAATTACCGATCAATATCGCTGACTAGTGTGGCATGTAAAATTCTTGAGCACCTAATGTATACCTCCATTGTTGAACACATGAATAAGTATTCACTATTTACGCCACAGCAACACGGGTTTCGAAGAGGTTTTTCTTGTGCTACCCAATTGACAGAATTTACGCACGACATAGTATACGCGTTAGACAAAACAAAAACAATTGACTCCATTTTTTTTAGACTTCAAGAAGACTTTTGATACTGTCCCACACCGTTTCATTCTTAAGAAAATGGCTATGTATGACATTATTTCACAGGTCATCGCATGGGTCGCTGATTATTTGACATTACGCCAGAAGACTGTAATCGTTAATGGTGCCAGTTCGTGCGCATCGCAGGTAACATCGGGCGTCCCCCAAGGGTCGGTACTTGGGCCACTTTTATTTCTTATTTACGTCAATGACACAACTGAGGGCGTAGAATCCCACACACGGTTGTTCGCAGATGACTGTATTTTGTATAGGGAAATCACGGATTCGCGGGACAAAGCGTTCATTCAGAGAGACTTGACCATAATCAGTGATTGGTGTACGCGATGGCACATGCAGTTGAACTTGAATAAGACAGTTTACATGGAGCTTACTCGTAAGAAATTACAGTGTCAGACATCGTACACAATTAACAATGTCATTATAAGTAAGGTTAATTATTATAAATACTTAAGGGTGTACATATTGTCTAACTTAAATCGGCAGCGACATGTTGACTTTGTAACAGGCAACGCCGGGAAAGCGCTTGGGTTCCTTCGCCGTAACGCAAAGAACTTTAATATGTCGACTAAGGAATCGCTTTATAAAAACATATGTGCGTTCCGTTCTTGACTATGCGTGTGTCAACTGGGACCGCTCAACAGTATGTGACACAGAAAAACTTGACAGGGTGCAGAAGTTGACCACTCGATTTGTTTGTGGACGTTACGACAGACAGTTCAGTCCTACGCTCGCGAAAGAATTATTGCAATGGAATACATTAGATTGTCGAAGACGGAGACTTCGCTTGAAGTTTTTCCACAACATCTTTCATTCAAACGTTGGCATTGATAGGCCTCTTTACATAAGGGAACCTAATTACTATTCCTATAGGATTGACTATAAGAGTAAGGTTATGGAATTTCCCTGCAGAACGCATTCCTTTAGCAAGTCTTTTTTTCCTAGAACAATACGGGACTGGAATCAATTAGACAAGTCTGTCGCAACTTTATCGTCCAATGACATATTTTTTTCACTGCTAAAATAATTCTTCTTGTATTAGAGTTGCTGTTCACTCATGTTACTGCTAGTGATGGCTGCTATATGCTTGTAATTGTATTTTCCTTTATTGTATATTCTTGTTCATGTAATTACGCTTTTATCACTATAATACACTTCATTGTTAAATTAATTAATGTATTCTTGTTTACTTGAAACCTTGCTTTTTTATTTTTGCACAATGATTCACTATGGTGCACATTAGTGTACACTCGAGATCTTCTTGTATATGTATTTGTTTTCCTGATGCTGCTAGCAATTGTTACCAACTGTATGCTTTGAATTTTTCTTTGCGTCCCCCCCACTGTAATGCCATGAAGTGCTGTGAGTATGACATAAATAAATAAATAAATAAATAAATAGATAAATAAATAAATAAATAAATAAATAAATAGCAGTGCAAGTCCGTAGACGCAGAATTATCGTGGCTGGTTTGTTTTATACAAACGTTTGGTGAATGTCACAAAGGAAAAAAAAAGTAACACAATGAAGGAACTGGTAACGGGTGTTTTTGATGGGCGGTTTTATTGGAAACAGGAGGCTGCAATTCTTATTCCGAAATATGCCCGAGATTGAAAGTGGAAGTGTGTTCCTTATTTCCAGTAATCTAGGTTAAATAGATACGCCTTCAGCGTGCCTCTGCTGACTTGATTGAAACTTGGCTCATATATGAAGTCGCAAAGAGAAACGGATGAAACGCCTGATGGTGGAGAATGTCTCCTAGCCGAACTGTTACGCGAACTAGCCGGATTTGGTGTTTTAAGGGTGTAGTACTTCCTTCATTCAGAACCATGCTTACTTAGGGAGTAAGAAAATAAGATACGGTTCTGCGTCTTTGATTTTACTTCCTAAGAAAATGTAGAAATAAAAGGCGGGAGAAAGGATGCAAATTCACAATCTAGCGTCATTCATCACGAGCAAGACCAACCGGTGAAACGCGTAATGTTCGAGAGAATCTCTCAGCCAAGAAGCTAAGTATGTTGCCCTTTCTCCACGGGATTCATGCTATGGAAAAGCTCAGCTCTCGTTAAAGATTACTTTTGTCGAACGGAAAATTACTGGAGGCTTTAGATTGGGATACCGAAAAGTAAAGAAAAAAAGCACTCAGGGTCTCTAATGTATTGTCCTAAGCCGACTCCAAGACAAATGCAATCTTATTCTTCTCAATCGATTGTACTGAACTAGAGGGGGAGGGAGATATAGAGGAGGCGAGAAGCATGGAAGAAGACTGAGGTTGACGAACCCTTAAATCTGTTTCGCTATGTAGTCCTATCTGCTCTGTTTCCATGCTCTTTCTCTGTAGAAACAAGTTACGCTGGAAAGCCTAAGAAATTACTTATCTAAGAAACGTGGACCCAGCAGCAAAAGTTCACGAGACGTTGGATTCACGAGAAATTCGAATTTCTTTTGTATTAGTGGAACTCCTAAATCAAGATGGGAGCTTACAGATGGAAGCACATAGTTGGATCAGCAGGATGAACAGGGGACATGCCAGCCGACGTTTCGATAGGAGGATCTATTTTTGTCAAAGACGCCTTGCCATCTTTGGTGTGTTAGATTTAAGGGGGTTAGTAGAGACGTCATATCCTGTTGTGGTACCTGTCCCTGCTGGTAATCTCTGCGTGGAAAGAGAATATCTATAAAACAGAGGAGTGCAGCCCTTGCCTCATTTCAAGCAAGGTTTCCTAAAATATGGTGCGAAATGCTTGTAGTGTGTGGAGTGACTGTTTCCGCCAAACACAGGCGGGAACATTCATTTTAAAGTTAGGTTGTCATAGCACAGCGAAAATACTAATACAGCTTAACAGCTCAAGTGTTTGGATAGGCTCGTTCACACTTGATTCGAAACAGACGAGCGCTAAAAAAAAGGAGGACATAAAAAAGCGACGCACAGGAAGCGAAAACACAGGAAACAAGGCAGGAGCTTTTGGGAGCCTGTCCTGTGTGCTTCTAATTTATGCCCCTTTTATAGCATTCGTTAGTTTCGAATCGGAAATATAGCGTTCTCAAACATTCCGCGTCGTGCAAACATTTGCCCTCTCGTGTAAACAGAGTCCCTAAAACATGTTTTCGCGTCGACGAAACTGAATCCGACAAAAGGAAAGTATTTGTACAAACGATAACGGTGCTTTTTTGGACAGCGCAGTATTTCACAACACATTTGTGTGTCGTACGAATAAAAAAAATCTGTAGCAAAACATTGGTTATCTATGTGAGCTCTTTTTTCATCTGTACGTGTTTTTTTTCACTCGCTCTGTTGAAGTTTTCTTGGCGATGAACTTCCAACGCGTCCAAACACTCATGTTAATTGATATCATCAAATACGAAAGGTCACCGTTGGCGTTGGCGGCAACGCGACATGATGTGATCAGGACGTCTCAAATTGTCAAAAACGTTTGAAGTTATTATGACGTCACACCACGCGTCATCACGTGACTGCTTCATCACGGGAGATCATGCCTGGTCATCTGCTGTTCCATTCGTGGAGGTAGTACATTCGTGGAGGTAGTACAGTTTCTGGACATGTGATGTCCAGAAAGCTTTAAGATGGGAGTGAATGAAGTTTGGACACTGAAAAAAATAAGACATCAAGCACGCCCGTGGATATACAAAACAAAATTAAAAAAAACATCACTCGAAAACCAACTGACAACCATGATAAAGCCAGGCAAGCTATGGCAGCTGCACAAGACAATTATAAAAAAAACAATATTAACATGTATTGTCGCGAGAGGAAAGGAACTCTCTTTTCCTCTGCCACTCACACAGCGTGGCAATATAAAGAAATGGGCTAAACAGAACTGACAGAAGCTGTTGGGAAGGCAGGCGCTGTAAGTAGTGCACTGCTTTCTTGGAGATAGGTAGTGTACTTCCACTTCAGGTAGCGTGCCTTTTTTTACGTATTTTCTAATTTTTGTTTTCTTTTCGTTGTCTTTGCAGCTTTTCCGACTGATCTGGCTTTATCGAGGTTGTCAGTTGGTTTTAAAATCAATTACATTTCTTACTTTACGTAAATCTCGGGCGTGACGTTGATGTTCCGAAAATTTCGACTGCGCTGTCACCTTTGCTCGAGTGTTTTTTTTTTTCGGCTACTTGTTACGAGGTTTTTTCGTCACTTCGTTTCAACAAGTTATCTTTCCGTTGCTTTGACACGCGCCATAAGAAGGCCTTGCTTTCGAAGTAATAAATCAGTCGTCCGTTCAGCGCTGTCTGCGCGCGTCTGTTTTTAACCGTTCCGTCTTCTTACGCTGGTAAATCTGTTTCAAACATGAACCAACTTGATCAAACTGCAGTTTTAATGTTGCGTTTGTTACCATTCTTATGGCTCACTTTAGGAAGAAGCTCTGTTATAAGGCAAAAAAAAAACAAACAAACAAAGACGTCAGAGGTGAGCGCAGCGAACTAAAGGGAATGGTTCGTGAAATAGATGGATGCTCACAGTCTCCCTTTGTTCGAGGGGTGAGTCGCATGAAAGAAGGCTTCGGGACACGCAACAACGAAACAACATCATTCTGCTCACGTTGCTTTGCGATGAATGCACACAAGGGCACGCCCGATTTATTCGGCAGGCCACCGTCTCTGGGACACATATAGTCCTTGCCACACCCCGAGTTTTGTATTCCGCGGCTGTGTCCTCCCTTTTGTCGTGGATGTTTTAATACAGACAAAAAAAAAAGAAACGACTATTGAGAAGTGACGCTGCCTCAGCGTGTCACTGCAGTGTCGAGTTACACGAACAAGCAGCAGCACTCAACGACAAAGTTGTAGAGATGAAACGTGAAAGGATTAGTAGCGTCTCGAAGTAATCCAAGTGAATCTCGAACGTGCTGTGTGGAGACAATAGGGAATTTTTACGCGAAGGATGACGCAAACACTGCTAGATACGAGATAGTATACTTAGTAATCACCTGACGTGATAACAGATGCGATAACAGATTAAGACAAAACTTATTTCACTGAGTGTAAACCTACATAAACGCATGTGAATGGAGAAACCATTTCTTTTTTTTCGATTTCTTCAACCAGTGCACCAACTCTGACGAGGCTTGCTGCGCATTGATATTCTCTATTGAAGACTTCATTGCTCTTGAACAATTCGCTTCTTCTCCGAGGCCTTCGATATGATAAACTATGTAACATCACTGCAAAAATCAAAATGCTATATCATTTGTGGTACTTTTTATGGGACCAAAATGAACTTCAGAAGTGTGAATTGCTGAGCGAATTAAGCTGCATTCGTGTGTTTTTTTTTGTTTGCGCTTGTTTTTAGCCCAAAGGCTACTCTGATGCTGATCAAAATTAAACACACGTAATAGTTGCCTTAATTATTCATTCTTTGCTCGCACTATAGTGGAGTGAAATAACCTAACTAATTGTACCATCAGCATTACCATTGACAATGAATTCATAAGAATTAGAAAGTGCCCTAACCCGTTGAGTCGCATTAAAATATAGTGTACATGCTTGTGCAAGTGTAATGTTCTACCACCAATTGTAGTTTCTTGCATGAAGTTTGTGTCCGTGTTTTTCACATCGTATACCCTACATATATTGTACGTTTATGTACATGCCATTCGTTTATGAATAACTTCATGTACCACCCTGCTGAAATTGCTGAACGGTGATTGAAGTACATGTAAATAAAGAAATAAGGTGGCTGAATTCGATAATATGGCTGTATTCACACCATTGAGAACATCGCCCTGATAATCGTAACACTTGGTTGATTGTCATAATTGTTCATGCAAAAAAAGAAGAATATAGAAAATATTATCAACTGCTTTACAACGCCTGAACTTGTTGTAGCCGCTTATGCGTGAAATAATTTCAGGCATAGCGGCTTGCACGTCACAAGAAAGAAAGGAAGGAAGGAAGGAAGGAAGGAAGGAAGGAAGAAAGAAAGAAAGAAAGAAAGAAAGAAAGAGAGAAAGAAAGAAAGGAAGATGACGAAAACTGTTTACGTATCTCTTTAGTGATCTTGAAGTAGCACAATAACTGCAGTAGGATCACTAGCCGTGAAAAAATAAATTAGGAGAAAAAGAAACGCAGGTACATTACCCAATGACAGCCAGAGAATGAATTCAACAAATAAAAGCATGAATAAGTAATAAAGGAACAAAATACAATAAAAAGAGATATTCCGATGAAATCACGAGGTCGACCTCGACCTTTTTATTCAGAAAAAAAAAAAAAAAACATGAAAGCTGTGGAGTATGGTTATCTCCGCTTCATTCATTTATTAAAAAAAAAGAAAAGTCTGCGTAAGCCAAACACAGATCAAACGGCTTATGGCAGTAATATCAGGTTTCCTGTTGCTTCAAATAGCTCAACGAGAAGAGGGCATGAATAGGCCCTTAAATAATATCGAGTGATAAACGTGGGTGTTTGTAATAGAAAGGGGAACTGCTCGTGCGTAAATGGGTTTTCCAACACCGCACACGAATGCCGCCGTCCTTGAAACTTTTTATGTGTTTACAGCCAGTCTGGAAAGCTTCTCGGTGCTAATACTGTTATAGCTAAGGATAGCAAATGCATTCTAATAAGTTTCCAGTACAGTTGTGGTGGGTGCTTGTAAAACTTTGTTGTTGTGTAGCAAGAGTGCGCAGTGGGTGATTCCCACGTCGGGACCACCAGGCCAAGCCTGTCAGCCGCTAAGAGGGCCTGCTGGACGACCATCAAACAGCAGGGAGCTGTGAAGGGCCGCCTCCCATCTTGCCGAAGTAGTATCGGGGTTAGTGTGCATTGCCTTACACTTCCAGGGCAAGTCTGGAAGCGTGGATGCATCCCCGCATGCAGGGCAAGTGTCACTGGGGAACACCTCACGATAAATGGCGTGCAGGGAGCTCAAGTTACGATACGTATCTGTCTGTAATAGTCTGAGAGTAAGGTATCTTTATTTATTATCTGGTTCAGTCGGCTCCGTTTAACAAGAAATTCACCTTTGCCTATAAATTACCCCAAACAGCATCCCGAGGGCGCCTAGAAAGCAGTTTATAGGTGGCGATAGTGTTTAACAACAAGCGTTGAACCCCAAAAAACTTGTCACCTCAATTATGAGTCCCTAACACCTAAACTGAAATCTTGTTGTCAAGTTCTTTTAAGCCAAGCAAAGCCTCTCCTTGATTTTTCATATATAAAAGAAACAGGCTTAAATTTCAAAGGATTTTCTCCTACTCGTTGTGTAGCTCAAAAAAACATTTATGTTAAGATACTTTGCTAAACGAAGGAAGAGAAGTGTAGAAAATCAACAAGCTACTTGCTAACTCTTCTTGGCCGCTGATGCTATTAGGTACATAAAGGACGAAATCATATGCCATCAAGAGGCTACGTTTATTCCGCACCACGACACCACGGTGGAATATATTTTCAGGGGCAAAGCTACTTAAGGTGCAGGTTTGTCTGCCGTAGTTGTCTGTCGTAGCAGCCCCTAGTACGCGAAATGTTCACTAGACGGCGCTCGCACATTTATAGATGTTTCGACAAACAGACAGACATAATGACGGATGGAAGGTTCACGATTTACAGACGAAAAACCCTCTGAAGCTTCGCCCCACTCGTCATCATTCGCTCCGCGAAGATGCTGCGAAATGGTTTCTAAATATGTGAAGAAAAAAAGAAAAACGAAAACTTTAGGCTAGCTATGTGAAGCTTGCTAAACATTGAAGTTGGTCGATCTTAGGGCCTTAACGAGACCTTCCTGGCTGATTCTAGGTCCTTCCTTGGCGTAGACAGACTAGAGTTGAACTCATCTTGTCATAGATCATGCAATAATCTCCAAACTCCAGCGATAGAAACTAGCGTGCAAACCCGGCTGTGGCTCTGCCGCGGTGGTCTAGTGGCTAAGGTACTCGGCTGCTGACCCGCAGGTCGCGGGATCGAATCCCGGCTGCAGCGGCTGCATTTCCAATGCAGGTGGAAATGTTGTAGGCCCGTGTGCTCAGATTTGGGCGCACGTTAAACAGCCCCAGGTGGTTGAAATTTCCGGAGCCCTCCACTACGGTGTCTCTCATATTCTTATCGTGGTTTTGGAACGTTAAACCCTACAAATCAATCAATCAATCAATCAATCAATCAATCAATCAATCAATCAGTCACAAAATCAATCAGTCAATCAATCAATCAACCAATCAAACCTGGCTGTGGCACCTTCGGTAGAAGCACGCACCTTTCGTCGCTCCTACTCGGCTCGCGCCAAGGCGGGAAAACTCGGTGTGGTGGCTGTGTGGACTGTCTGCGTCTGTGCTTGCGGCTTGGTAGCGCCTTCTCCTCGATGCATGCGCAGCCAAGTGAGGTTGTACCCAGGCGGTGCACAGCTGTGGCTTACTTATTTATGATGATAAGTGAAGTGTGGGCTTTTCTTTTAGGGCGAAACTCCTTAAGCCGTGGGCCCTGCGTCCGTGATGTATGTAGTGGTAGTAGTAGTAGTAATAGTAGTAGTAGGTAGCCATTTCTCTTTTAGTCCTTGGAATGTCCGCTGGATGGCGGTACTTCTATATGATGAATATATGATGAAAAGATGGGAGATGGTGGTACGTGGAGTGTTCACTAGATGGACGGACGGACACATGGACAGACAAACAAACAGACGGACACATGGATGGACGTGCGGACGAATGGACGGACACACGGACAGACAAACAAGCAGAAGGCCACAAGGATGGACGCACAGACGGAGGCACAGACTGATGGATAGACGAACGCACTGATTGACAGGCGCATTGACGGTGCAGGGAAGGATGCACGGATGGATGAACGGATGGATGCACGGATGGTGGCATGGATGGTTGCACTTACGAACGCACGGACGGATGGAAGCAAGAACAAATGAATGGACAAAAGCGCGGACGGACTGACGGACGTTTCGCCCCACTCACTATCGTTCACTCCATGAATATACTGTGATTATTTATTCGTTTTTTACGGACACTCGACCTTTAACCTCGAACTTTAACAGTTTCACTCTTAAAAATGCGAAATAAAGACGAAATCCCGACCGGATTTTTGTGAACGTTAGTGAACGGGAAGAAAGGAAAGAACAGGAGGGAACGGAAAGTAACAGATGTTAACTAGTCTAGAAGGACCGGTATGCTATCCTACACTGGGGAAAGGGATGAGGGGATGTCAAACAGGGGGACAGAGATAGAGAGAGAGGAGAGCACGGACACACAAAGTCACACATCTCGCAGTCATTATGGCCCCATCAGTCTACAATGGTCTTGCAAGTCTGACTTCGAGAAGTTGAGCACCATTTTGTTCACCTTTACCAGCGATTACCTCTCAGGGCGACCATCCAGAATATTGGTGTTAAAGAGCATTTAAACCACGGTAGAAGAAGCAAATTCTGTAGGCTGACGGACTCATGAATCCACTCACTCGGACTCACTCAGACTCACATCGAAATGATTCGTGAGTCAGAATTCCGAGTGAGTCCAAAGCTCAAAATATATTTCATGAGTGAGTCTGAATAAACTCCACAAGTTCTGCCGACCTGTGATCATTGGATAGCTAACGCTAATCTGGAAACATTCAAACAGAAAAGTCTATTTATGCCGTAAATGGTAATGCAATAAATCAAATTCTCAATATAAGAAGAGCTTTGAATAGATTTGAAATAGCATGGTCAGTTTAATACGGAAAATAAAAAAAAGCATTACTACACCCACCTCATTGAGAACGACAATGGGAAAACACACACAAAATAAGAGAAGCTATAAAAGAAGATATAGGCAAAGGCTAAATACAGATAATTACACCGGATGAACCATCGACGCAAGTAGCTAATGACTTTAATGTCATCTTGCTGACGCAGGAAGTAACCTAGCTAATCAATTTCAACCAGTAAGCTCGTCCGTGCCCTGCCTAATATAGTAGACCACTGCATTCATTTGGAATAATCATGGACGAACTGAAACCACGATAAATGAAATACTTTCAAGAAGACTTGCTGGTCACGAGAATACACACTAGAATTTTGAAAGACAATGTTCACCTTCCCTGCAGCACCATTTGCCAAGTACTTAATCTAGCGTTTGCTGGAAGTTCGTATCCAGATATACTGGACGCGGTGAAACTAACTCCTGTGCACAAATATGGGGATTCGAATCAGTCATAAAATCAGAGACCAATATCTGTTCTGAGTGTCATTAACAGTTTTTGAAAAACTAATTTGCGAGAGATTGAAAGGATTCCTAAACGAACACAATGTAATTTGTCTTTAGCAGCATGGCTTTGTACCAAATAGATGAACATCTCCTGCTGTATTAACACTCTCCCAACTATTAAATAGAGCTCTTTATGAAAATAAATTAGTTATAGGCATGTCTCTAGATAATAAGAAAGCGTTTGATACAGTTTCTCACTTTATACTACAGCAAAAACTAGGTTGGGAAAAAAAAAGTTGAACTCCCCAGATTTGCTAAATTGCGCAGCTCAAAGTTACTAGCTATGCTTGTACTCATCCATTGATAGTATTTGCAATTTTGTTACATTACCGCTTCTTTCATCTTTACCCGGACGACATTTATTCAAATAAGTAAGACTTCTGAAAACTACCCCGTTCTTTGTCAATGCCCCATCGTGAGTGTGTGCCACTGTCCAAGGTTTTACACTACTCTACTCTACAACTATGCCCGGCGCTTTGGGCTCACTCTGACTCAGACTAACCGAAATTTTACGGAGCCCAAGAAACTCGTACTCACATTCACGGAAGTACTACCGGACTCACTCGGACTGACGACTCGATCCGAGTCCGAGTGAGTTCACCGACCTATGCTGGGAGCGAAGTAGAAGCGGATGAAAATGAAGAAGGGACTGAAGAAATCGGGGTTCGTGGCAAAAACCATTCCTGTTTACTTGTCACGGGTCAATGCCCTGTCTAGAAACCCCGGCTCTTGAAGGTACTTGTGGTTACAACTAAGCCAACCAAACACGACTCTCTCAGACGAATGAATCACAGGCGTGCCACGCAGTACTGGTAGCAGAGCTAGCATTTATTATTAGAGTTACTGACTGCCCCGCATCGTTGGTGTGAGCTACGTTGTTACAGAGTTCGATGCCCCCGAAGTGTTTCTACAGACTATAGGCTAACATGAGGGAAAGGCAAGAAGGGAAGAATACAAAAACACGTATGCAATGACAAAAAGACCCGCTAATTAAACGCAGGTGAACCCTTACGTATGTACGGGAGCTCACTGACGACAGAAAAAAAAAAAAAGCCAGCTCCGTTGTGCGACATGCACTAATCTGAGTGTCGTAAACCCATATTAGGACGACGACATTGCACGAGTGAAGTGAGCGTGCAGTAAGCAGCGTTGGCGGTGCACGGCGTACAACACGCATTCGTGGAATTCGTTGGAAGCAGTGAGGAATGCCGGTTCGCCCAGACGGAAGATGGGCCGCTTTCTTTCGTCGCTTTTGCGGGTGAGCTGTGCGCTTCAAAATCTGCGTGGAGAGGGCTACAGAGGTTCACACGCAGCTTTGTGTTCACTCGTTCGACGCTTCATGGGAGCGCGGGGGCGTTAGAACATTCCCGCCACTCTTTTAACGTTGCTAGAGATTGTGATGTCGATGGACGCGGCGAGCGTGCATCGATCGCTGACCCGATAGCAAGAATGTAAATGAATCGAGTGAACCATAATGTTTGTTGCACTCGGTGACCGACCTCAGCATTTAGTATCAGAGAGTTGTTGCACGTTAAAGAACCCCAGGTGGTCGAAATTTCCGGAGCCCTCCACTACGGCGTCTCTCATAATCATATGGTGGTTTTGGGACGTTAAACCCCACAAATCAATCAATCAATCAATCAATCAATCAATCAATCAATCAATCAATCAATCAATCAGAGAGTTGCGTATGCTTTGGACAACAGTTCTGATACTGCGCCATCTGCCATCGAAGATTTTATATAGACAGATGCATAAGGGTTATCTTGGCTTTCCTACACAAGCAAGGAGGAGTGGTTATAAAGTAAAGTAGCTAACTTAATCAAACTGCGGTTATGTACATTGGTTTAATGAGTGTGTTGTTTTGCTTAGGGACACCCAGACAGGTGGCATATTCGAAGTTAATCTGATTTCGAAGGGATGTGCCAACTGGGTCATTGCCTCCCCGACTTTTCTGAGCGCAAAGGACGTCGCATATCTGGACTTGGTTGGCTTGCGTGTTTGATACAGTTTTTGTTGCCATTCTTTGCTATAAGTACCACACGTTTTCAAAACAAATTATTTGTGCCGGTTTTATTTATGTTGCACCTGACTTGCTGCCTTACATCTGGGGGAGCAGAGGATATTCGGGTAGAAGGAGAGACAAAATAAAGCGTGAACAGTCAGTGTTCTTTGCGCTGTCGCAGGTGGTTATGCTGCTGAGCATGTTCTCTAAGAAAAAAAAACATACATCCTTCACCTTTAGCGTTGACGAAATGTAAGTTTGAGTGGAGAGAATGAAGATGTGTTCTGTAAACACGCTCTTGCATACGCAAAATTAAACTCTAAAATATTCCATGGTCAATAGCCATAACTGTGAACCACGAAGCTTAATTGATGAAATAATATTAGTTGTCGCACTTTTTACGTGTGAAAACTGCCATATAATTAAGAAAGATGGCGTAGTGGTAAGCTTTGAAATTTTTGTTTGAAGTCCTCGTATCGTGCCAGTCGGGGCAGAATACTGTGTACGCCCCGCAAATCTATTGCGCCGTGCACGATTCTCGCTTTAATTGCGAGATGTGGTTCTGACCTACGTCACACTATAGCGGTGATGTCTTGAGGTACTGCCAACTCAGATAGCACTCACGCTTACTTTTAAACAGAAAGTATCTGCGCTAGAAATCCGCAAGGTGATAAATCTGGAACCCTTCCGCTGCGGCGGTTGGCCGCTGCCCTGTGCAGCCCTAGCCTCGGTGACCAACTCTGGGCTGTCCAGCAGGCCCGCGAGGCGGCGGTCAGGCAAGGTCTTGACGTCCCCACGCGGGAGACCTAAGGTCCGGTCGGCGAAAGCTCTGCCGGACTTCCAATAATGTTCTTACCAACCAACCAATTTTAAAGCCAACTTTCGCCAATAAAATCTAGGCATTCTGGCCTGCAGCATTTTGCTTTTATATAAATTTAATAAATGTTGTGGTTTAACGTCCCAAAATCATCATATAATTATAATTGATTGATTGATTGATATGTGGGGTTTAACATCCCAAAAGCACCATATGAGTATGAGAGACGTCGTAGTGGAGGGCTCCGGAAATTTCGACCACCTGGGGTTCTTTAACGTGCACCCAAATCTGAGCACACGGGCCTACAACATTTCCGCCTCCATTCAGCCGCCGCAGCCGGGATTCGATTCCGCGACCTCATATTATTATGAGAGACGCCGTAGGGGTGGGCTCTGAAAATTTTTACCAACTGGTGTTCTTTAACGTACACCACACAGAAATGCTGCCGCCGTGGTCGGGATTCGATCCCTTGACCTACGGGCAAGCAGCCGAGTGCCTTAGCCACTAGCCCGTCGTGGCGGGTTCTTCAACTACATGCGACCACCGTGGCAAGGATATGACCCTGCGTATTTCGGGTGAGCAATAACGAGGGTGCGTAAAGCCGATCAAATGAAAAAAAAATACAATAACCCATTTGAAGCTTGTGGACCACCGAACGCAGTGGTGGGCATCACATTATTACTTCCGACTCAAAAAAGCAACGGCATTCCAAGCAGACATGGCGGAACTATGGCGGAATAAAATTTGGCCGCGTGTCTGCGTGCTTCGCTGCATATGTCATCGAAAGACGATAGACTCCTGGCGGCCGTCTCTTTCGTGCATAGCGCCGCATTTTCAGTGCAGCGCAAGCAACACTAGAGTCATTAGAATTACGTGTCTATGTATGTTGTAATAAAGGAATACATCACCCAATACTTACTGTCTTGATGTTGCACCTCAGATATGTGTAATATTTCCTTTTTGATCGCCCGTTTCACACGTAAGAATGCCGCACCAGTTCAAGATGGCTGGGCGTTCGACAAGGGCTTAAATACCAGGTGGCTCAATCATGTGACAGGCAGGCATGCAAGCAGGCAAGCCAGCGCAGGGCAGGACAGGGTAGGCCGGTTGGCCTGTCAGAACACGTGCACCCATCTCTCCTGCAATTATTGTTAACTGCGCACAATATAATTTGTCACATTAGGACTGCTTCAACATCTGCAACACCCACATCGTTCCAGGCAGAAGGAGGTCTTCGCAAAGTCGAGAAAGCCTAATTTAGTACAAGGCACTCCGAAACGGGGTCAAAAGTATCAACAACAACAATTCAAGTCACGTCAAGTGCTTTATTTACATTTCTTCTTACAATAATGCTTGTTTAGATACCTAGGGCCGGTAGGCAGGGAACGGTTAATAATAAAACATACAAGTCAAAGCAGTCTTTTGCAGCTAGGTATACAATTACAGACCTTAATAAATAAACAAACTAACAATGGTTGCCAGTAAATTATTTTTTTGCGAACCAGGGCCTTTAACGTGTCTGCAATAACTATTAGGGTGCACTTTGTGACAACCATTGTTAGTCTGTCTGTCTGTCTTGCCTAACCATTGTTAGTCTGTCTGTCTGTCTGTCTTGCCTAACCATTGTTAGTCTGTCTGTCTGGCTGGCCAGCCAGCCAGCAAGACAGACCAAAATTTTCGCGTTCAAGTATCCCAAAAAAGACCATGGCCTTCCAATGCGGAGATTGTGCGCGCCACGCCTCTGCCCTGCTCCATGCCATACTCGTATAATAGTCGTTTTGCGAGAGAATCACGTGTCCTTACATGGCAGGCATTTGCTCCAATTGTCTTCCCTCCCAACGATCGTCGTTCGATAAGAAGGGACCCGTGTGTCTTTGCTCCCCCAGTCGGCGAGAATGTTACTGCTGAACGGCGATATATCACCGATAAAAGGCGCATCGTTACTAAAGCGTAATCGTAGCTACGCTGTCTTGCTGTAGTAATCGTGTCCTCGTCCTACAGCTCCTGTGTGTGCCTCGAGGTGCAATTATGGATCACCGAAGAACAGGGTGGCGTCACTTTCGCTGCGGTAATCGAGCTGCCGTGGACGGCACACAGAAGCCGTTAACCTATTTCACCGAGTGCCGGCCAAGAAAGGAAAAAAAAAAGAAATGTACACCAGCCAGTAGTTCGACTTGAGCGTCGCCACAACAAATCGTGTCTTACTGCTTTTTCTTTCAATGATTGAGAGTGCTACTGGATAACGCAGAAAAGCAGTCCGAAGAGTTGAATAATTTATGAATTGTTCTGATTGCTGCATTTCGTGAGGAAAATAGAACGTGGGGGTGAGTGCGAACTGCACGAAAGGAACGGATATCGTGTGGAACTTATTTCAAATGCATAACACGTATTTGTGCTGAGTGCAATTCAGGGCAACGAATGGGTATTTCAAGTTATTTTAAAGCTGATTTTTAGTCTGCTGCGCCAAAGAAGACATGGACCATCTGATATGCCACTGCCCTCGATTTGCCTTCGAAAGACAGAAGCTTTCGGACGCATTGCGACAATTGGACGATCGGCCACTCTCTATGCAGATGCTACTGAAACACCGTCCTCGCCTTTCGTCGGCTCAGAAAGTACTCAAAGCTGTCTTGTGCTTTTTGAGGACTACAGGCCTACGTGACAACCTTTAACTTTTGTGTAGTGCCACCGCTGGATACGCGCCAGCCGATAGACTGACAATCCTTTTTTTTCTCTCTTTTTTTCTCCTCTTTCCCCTCTCTCTCATCTTTATGTCCCCTTCCCATTCCCCCAGCGTAGCGTAAGCTAACCGGGCATGTGCCTAGTTAACCTCCCTGCCTTCTCTCTTGTTGTTCATCCTCAATAAAGTAGCCAAGCGTGATTTCAGTTTAGCTAAATTATCACTGTACGTCCTGACGCTTGAAACTACAAAATATACCTCACAGCGATGCTAACCACGTCAAAATGAAGTAAAAAAAAATGAGGTGATTTTCTGGAGGAAGCATTCAGACAACAGAAAATTGGCAATCAATACTGTGCCGACAGTGAAGCGTACCATAATCGAGTTCGCTTTTGCCAGCATGCCACGTGGCACTGTTAATGTAGAGTGAGCAAAGTACTTTTTATTTCGCAGTAAATGTAGCGCAGTTTTCAATCACGTTATTGCAGAGCTTGTAACATGATTCAGACGTAGTCCGATTTTGATCCCGATGATCGGGACAAGTTCGTGCGGCATTCGATTCCTTAAGTCGCTCTTTATAAGAGGCACAACAGAAATCACTAGCTCCGCTTCTGCGATGGAATTAGAGAGAAAACGAACAGTTTGGTTTCCATCCTTGCAATGTCTTGCATACGATTAGCACCCAATGCATTCAGATTGGCTCATATGTCGATCCAAGATTCCATTGCTGGCAAGTCGGCACTCACATCTTCAACTTGATGAAGGTTCCCTGCTTGCTCCTCAACATGAACTTGGAGTCACCAAATACGCCCCTTGGCGAGGTTTTCAAAACGTTCGCCATACTTGGTCTCATGACGCGATGTGCAGTCTGCAGCTAGCGTCACTGGAAAAGAAAAAAAAAAAGACCGCAGCTGAGCTCTTCACATGGAAAGGCTTCTTTTGTGCGTGTGTCTGTGTTAACAGGTCACACAAACAACAGCTTAGACGTATTAACATAAAAACCGCACAGTGTATCGTGTGCGCACACAGTAATAAAAAAGTCGGGTTAGTCGTTTCCAAACACATATAGTAGAACAGTCGACATAAAAAAGAACGCCATGGCTGGCTATTGCAGCAGCGTAGGTCATTAAATATTAAACCAGAAGGAAAAAAATGACTGAAAAACAACAGGATGCGTGGGCTTTGGGCAAGGCTTCCTTGAGCCGCGGGCATCCAACGTTCGCCTAGAGTGGCGCCACCTATACAGCTCAGAGCAGTAGCGCGTCAGGCGGATAGCGGCAAGGAAAGAGGATTTTAGTCTGTCCGGCGCACCGCTATACGGAAAAAAAAGTTTGCGGATACCAGTTCACCGGGTCGGAACTGCGCATGCGCGTGCCTTACGGGTGTTTACCGGGCACGCTCAAACGCCCAAACGCCCGACATGCTTCCAAGGTTGCCATTGCCGACTTTCCTTTGAGCCGAGTCAAGTCGAGCCAAACAAAAACGTAAAAAAAACAAAATGGCAACTTCGAGGCCCGCTACCAGCATGGCGCCGCGGACACGCTACTCGCCTTCCGACGATAAAATTATACTCGAAGAAGTTCTTGCGCTGAACCCTTTCGAGAATGCTTCGTGGTGGCACACAATCACTGAAAGAGTGTCAATGCTACCGCGGCGGACACTCGTGATGTCGATTCTGATGCCGATCAGCGTGATGCTGATGTTTTCTTCATAGTAAGGTTTAAATCATAGCGCGAGTAAAGAAAACAAACATAAAGTTCTGTTTTATAACGAAAAACTCATTGGCGTTGTCCAATTTTTTTTTCCTTTTCAGATTTAGTCAGTAAACGCGACGACTTTCTACTTTGCGCATACTGTTACGAGCCACGTCGGTAGCCGCAGCGGACCCAGTAGGTAGCGTGGAGCTGGGTGGTGGTCGTCATTCCGCAGGCCACGGGGACGTTCAGAACTCCAGAGAGCTGAGGCAGAGGGACTGGCGTAGAGGAAAACTTAACGAGACGTTTATTTGCAAAATGTCGGACAGTAACGTCCAGACGACGACTCTTCTCGCGACTCTGTCCTGTTCCCTTCTGGCGGGCTGCTCCCGCTGCCTCGCCGTGCAGTTCCGTAGATATAGGGGCGGAATGTCACTTCGGGGAACCAACCACTCACGGAGAGCACAACACGCGCGGGGACTCGGAGGCGACCACGCAGGAGGAATTCTCGCTCCTACAGCACACAACCGGCCTTCCGCACATTCCAGAGCGGCCCGATCGTAGCCACTGCCCCGCAGGCGAAGCGCACAGCCGAGACAAAGACAGTCGGTGCAGGTGACAAACCCGTAGCCCATAAAAGAATGTTCGAGATGACGGGAAGGCACACTTGGGGGGGCTCTGCATTTCCGATGGAGGCGAAAATGTTGTAGGCCCATGTACTCAGATTTGGGTGCACGTTAAAGAACCCCAGGTGGTCAAAATTTCCGGAGCCCTCCACTACGGCGTCTCTCATAATAAAATGGTGGTTTTGGGACGGTAAACCCCACAAATCAATCAATCAATCAACGCTTGGGGGCAGCTGGCCCAAGGACTTCGTTACCGTGCTCTGTAACAATACGCAGATGCGGCGGCCACGGCCGCAAAGGCGTTGCGGGCGTTTTTTGGGCGTATTTTGGGCGGTATGGGCTAAAAGTGCAATTTTTAAGAAAGTCTGACCGACTCCCCTGCCAGCTACGTTACAGTGTTGCCTAACCTCTATGACTTTCAATAATAATCTGAAAACCATGGCAGCCGGGACGCGTTTTGGGCGCGCACAAGCAATTGTTTCCCGTATACTGAGTGAAAAATTGCGATTACACCGAGGGAACCACAGCCGCCAGTGTGAATGAACGCTCAATACTTTTTCACAGAATAGTTGCACTTTGTTTGAGCGTATATTAGCTGTTCGTGGCAGTGCGAGAACAATAGCCAAAAAGTAGTCAAGTGGCCATTGTTTTTCTTTTTTTGTCGACAAGGCCTTTTAAATGTAGCCCATCTGGCGTAAAGTCGCCAATTCCTGCCACCCTGACCAACACTAATAATAATAAAAAAGAAATCATTTGACTTTCTTTTTGAAGTCCTAGCTGACCCCGAGTATGACTCCCTAAACAAGTACGTTTAACGTTGATTTGAAAATTAGTTGACGATTTGTTTCTCTCTCACCCATATCCCCGCCACCGCAGCGGTCTGTTGGCTAAGGCGGGCTGCTGAACCACAGGTCGTGGGATCTAATCCCGGCTGCGGCGGCTGAATTTTTGATGAATGCGAAAATGCTGCAGGCCCATGTGTACTCTGATTTGGGTGCACGTTAAAGAAGCCCAGGTGGTCAAAATTCCCGGAGCCCTCCAATGCGGCGTCTCTAGTAAGCTCTAAAGGATGAAGAGTTTTCTGCTGATCTCGCGCGTTGCGCCACCTTTTAGCCAACGCTGTCATCGCTCGTACTCGTGAGCCTTCCACGCAAGTTCATGCATTTCTATTTTTTGGCAGCTTTGCCGGCAGCGTTGCTGCAGGTGTTATCACAGCCATACACGCAACACTGCTGTTTGATCGCGAATGAGCTTAATCCCCTCGAACTGCTGTTTTCCCGCCTACGCAGCCACGCGCAGTCGTGACTGATTAGCAGCGCCCCACACTAGGCGCATTCGCAAACTCATTAAAATATAGGAACGAAGAGTTTAATGTGCTCTCCGCGGGTCACAAGGGATAAAATAGGTGGGCTGCGTGGTGGAGACTCTCGGTTTAGACCGGCTACAAGCGATTACGTTGCAATGTTCGATAGCACATGTATAAAAGCCGAGGCGCTGTACCCATTGGCAATTATTCGATGGCCGATGCTGTCTTCGCCGCTATTAGCCTACAGTGTTTATTGCCGAAGATTTTAGTTTAGAGTTTAGATTTAAACCCGCCCGATTGAGGCCTGCGTGAACGTCACTATACCACGTGACAATGTTAACAAATCGCAAAGAAATATACAAAAATGCTATGAATTGCAACTAATCGACATCTTGCAACGTGTTATACGCACAGCTCCGGTTCTACAGTACTCAAGTGTCATGTTTTTGTCCAGTTGTCTCCACAAGAGCTATGACATTTCGATCGTCAAAAGCGTAATGACGAGAAAAGTCAATTCAAGAAACTTTTCGCCTAATAATCGCGTCATTGCTGCTGCTGTTTGCTTTGTTTATCAAGCTGAGATGAAGGCTTCCTTTTGCGACTCACACAGCTGGCGCTCACGCTTAACGAGCAGGCGCTAATGAGGCTGGTGCTCATTTGTACCTAATTTGTTTGGATTGGTCTGTTTTCCTCCTTTCTTTTTACTCATACTTGTTCCCTTGTGGCCCAGTGGGCAAAATATGGTGGACGGCGCACGCAGATGGTTTTGTTGCTGCGTTATGCTTTGGGCGTATTGTGGCGCAATTTTGCATATCACATTACCTTTGTTCAGTACTGAGGCAATGTTTCACCAGTAATGCTGGTCAGCTGAATATAAAAACACAAAAGCCGTCAAGAGAGAGAGAAAGAGAGAGAGAGAGAGTAAACATTTATTTGAGGAGGCACTCTGCACCCAAAGTGGGCGGCCTCCCTATTTCAGGTAGCCGCGGGCCTTCGTCATCTTCCGCGCCCTTTAAACCAGACTTCGTCGATTCTTCAGGCCTGGGTTCGATAACTTGGCCTCCCGCTGCTCTTCAGTTAGTGGAGTGTTTCCAAGGCTTTGTCTTAATCTCCGTACCGTGTGACATATGGCTTCCGGGACATCACAACACTTGCAGGTGTACGAGTACTCAATTGGTTAGTAGTAGTAAACAACTCTATTAAGGTAGCTGACGGTTTCCTAAGTGGCGAGGGCTGTCATGCCAATGCCTGCTCGCCACCTCGTCAGCGCGTTTGATGGCCCGCAGCTGGTTGTCCAGGCTTGTAGTCGTGAGGATTCTCTCCCAGGCCTCACTTGAAGGTGACTGTCCCATAGGAGGCTTGGTGGGCGAGGGTCCTTGCTGCATCCCCAGATGATGTGGTCCAAGATTGCGGCCTGTGTCTTGCAAAGGGTGCACGTAGATGTGAATAAGGCTGGGTATATGTGTCTGTATAAGTACGGGGAAGGGAATGAGTTCGTTTGAAGCCGCCGCCAAGTGATTTGTTGAGCTTTGTTTAGTTGCGGGTGCGGGGTGGTCTGGTTAGATGCGGTCGAGACATACAACGGAAAATTTCGTTGTGTGTGTTTTTTTTTTGTTACTGAACTGCTCCTTTTTTATTAAATGTAAAGCTTTCTTACCGACATGTGTGTTCGTAAAAAATATTCTCTTATTTTTTCATCACTAAAAATGATCACTGTTTTTTCAGAGAAGCCGCCTAGGGAGTTTTTTTTAAATTTTTTTGTGCAAATAGCTCTCATGAAATTATCGCCTATTTCGCAGCGCCGTGTTGTTGGAGTTTCTTTTGTAGACATGACCGTCGAGCTAAATTGCTGGCTGAATGGGACATCATCTTGCATTTTCCGAAAGTGCAACCCGTCTTAATTTGTTATGTAGGAAAATTGCACCTTATTATCTTCCCAGCCATTCATAAACGTCAATCGTTCGGAGGGTTACTGCGCTTATCTCTCTTAGAATCGAAAGAAGTATGCACTGATAAGTGCGCGCAGTTTCCTGGTTTGCGTGCATCAGGGAGCCATTTTTAGAGCAATTTGTGTTCGGGTAGCTTGTCCAAAAATGAAGCTCGCTGCTTGGTTCGTTGTCAGGAGGTTATTCGTCATGCCCTTCTCTCACCGTTTCGTTGAAGCCCTAAATGTCATTTTAGGAACGCAGTTTTAGGTTTGTATCAAGCACGGGAGAGTCACGCAGCCGTGTAACCCTGGGGAGTGATAAATGTTTGTTGTAACCTTAAGCCTCTTGCGATGTTGACGTTGGGCCTCGATGAAGCAAGAGCGGGCTACTTTTAACAACGACGCGACGCAGTATGAGACGGAAGCAAGCTATCGCACTTTAAGGTAAAAAAAAAAGAAAGACCACGTTGAGGAACCTCCGCAGCGTAACTGTGTTGTTTATTCACCTCATTTCTGCCTCAAGCTCAAACGGGAGAAAAAAAAGAACATAAAACCTACACGAGGACTACATCTACAAACCTAATATGTATAAAAATGGTATGAGCATACGCCTTTTCCCGGTCATTAGGTGCACTTGAGCTGGAGGTGTTTTGTAGAATAGTCAGTGAGCGCATGGAGGGTTTCTGCATTCTAGAAATAAAACGCAGATTGCGAATGCATTCACGTCACGTTGTTTGCCACTGCCTTGCTGGCTTCGGTCCTTGCTTTGTGTGCAGCTGAACTTTGCACCAAAGAGTTGGGGTAATGGCGCGAGTTCTCGAGACAAACTTTTAAGGACCGTGCGAGTGCGCTTTTCGGTAAAAAAAGGCCTTCCCTTTAACCTTGAGCATGAAAAGCACGGTGTGTGCCGTTCCTACACAACCGAAACACAAACAGAAAAATGCCTGCGCGGACAATCCTGAATGCAATAAATGTGTGATGATTGTCTGTAGACAATGATCGTTATATGTACAAGCGAATGGCCATCTCTATCTATAAAGGTTATAGAACGTCTGTGCTTTTTGTTACATTTTGGTGAGTTAAGTCGTAGTAAATTATTTAGAAAAACGAACTAACCCGGCTTTAGGATTATCTTTTGCTTCGAAAAGTTGTTCGCAATGTTAAAAAGAAAATAAGAACCGTATACACTAAAACCAACAGAAGATGTTGGTTATAGGTTCAAACTCGTAAGGTGAAGTTTAGGAAGCATTACATTGCAATATTTCATTTTCTTCCCCAGACTAGGCCATTAAAAGCTGAGACGATCTCTTAGGCATTTGCTTCAGTCAACTCGAAGGCGAAAGCCGTTTTTTGTTTCTCAGTCGATTTTATTGATTCTTACAACTCTCCTCTCTACTTCGAAAGGTTTATATAAAAATGAGAAACGGCGCATACAAACATGTACGCCACCACCTTCGAATACTGCATTATTGTGCACTCCAGGAACCGGATTTTTCGCGTACAGTGTAATAACAACATCTGGGGTTTTACGTCCAAGAACCACCATATGAATATGAGGAACACCGTAGTGGAGGACTCCGCAAAATTTTCACCATCTAATGATCTATAACGTGCACTGACATTGTACAGTACACGTGACCCTACCGTTTCTCTTTCATCGAAATTCGATCGCCACGGCTGGGATCGAACCCGTGACCTTTAGGTCAGCAGCCGAACACCTCATCCACGGTTCCTCAGAGGCGCACCGCATACAGTGTAGCTGCTGCCCGTGACCTTTAGGTCAGCAGCCGAACACCTCATCCACGGTTCCACAGAGGCGCACCGCATACAGTGTAGCTGCTGACCGTGACCTTTAGGTCAGCAGCCGAACACCTCATCGACGGTTCCACAGAGGCGCACCGCATACAGTGTAGCTGCTGACCGTGACTTTTAGGTCAGCAGCCGAACACCTCATCCACGGTTCCTCAGAGGCGCACCGCATACAGTGTAGCTGCTGACCGTGACCTTTAGGTCAGCAGCCGAACACCTCATCCACGGTTCCACAGAGGCGCACCGCATACAGTGTAGCTGCTGACCGTGACCTTTAGGTCAGCAGCCGAACACCTCATCCACGGTTCCTCAGAGGCGCACCGCATACAGTGTAGCTGCTGCCCGTGACCTTTAGGTCAGCAGCCGAACACCTCATCCACGGTTCCACAGAGGCGCACCGCATACAGTGTAGCTGCTGACCGTGACCTTTAGGTCAGCAGCCGAACACCTCATCCACGGTTCCACAGAGGTGCACCGCATACAGTGTAGCTGCTGACCATTACCTTTAGGTCAGC